>JBCFYV010003227.1:0-31005 GCA_039000515.1 Timema cristinae
AATTTTTCATTTTTTAAGACTTTAGAAATGATCAAGTAAATATTTATGGGTAATTTTTGAAGATTTTTCAACAACAAAAAAGGCAAAGAAGACATATATTAATCAAATAGTGTATAAATTTTTATACGTGTAAACGGGGAAAAAACAATTATTTTGCAATCAATCCCATAAATTATATAGAAAAAAAATTTAAAATTTTATCAAACTAAACAAAACTACAAAAGTAGGGTTTTTATGTTTGTATTTTGCTACAAAGGGCCCGGGATCACACCGCCCCGAACAAGACACGACAGAAAAACCCCCCCTTTTTTGTGGCCCATTGTGGATTTTTCTCTTGATTGTATGTTTTAAAAATTGATCTGGCGCCACCGCACCGAGCGGGGACCAAGAAACAAAAAAAGAAAACACGACCACACATGGCAACACACGTTCACAAAAATTTTAGCTTTTTTTCCCCCCCCCCAAGTTCGATGGAACAAAAGGGCACCGAACATTTTGCATTGCCCCATGCGCGACTATTTTTTTACAAATTTGTGAAGGTGTCTAGTGGCTGTTTTGTAGTTTGTCAAAGTGGTTTTTTTTTTTTGTTTTTTTCAAAAAATGTCTGCACAAAAAGTTTTTAGGCCTACTCATTCCCGGAACTAAAATGTGAAAAACTAATAGTTTTTGTGCAAAAGAGCCCTGCATTGTACAATTTTTAACCCCCAAAGTTTAAACCACAACAAAGATATTAGGCCTAAATTTTTTTTTAATCGTGTTTTGGGAAAAAAAAATTAAATTTTTTTTTGGGGAGGGGGGGGGGCATTAAAAAATTTTTTTATGTGTGAATTTTTAGACTAATCTTTTTAAAAGATGCCTGGTAAATGTTCGTTCAAAAGATTTTTGGCTGACTGATGAAGAAAATAAATACTCGAAGGGTTTGCGCCCTTTTAAAGTTTGACCAGTAAAAAGGCTTTTTTTGGTACTTTTTTGAAAAAACCCGAAATTTGATTAAGCCACAGGGGGTTTGGGAATGGAGGAAAATTCATGGAAAAGGTAAGAAGCTTTTGGAACTAACCTCTGCCCTACCCCAAAGGGAAAGCAAAAAACGCCCCGCTTTATACCCTGCTAAAAAAAAGTTGGATTAAAACAGAAAAAAACTGGCAAAAAAATTAAATTTCCCTTTCCACATTTAGGCCTACCCTAAAAAAAGGAAGGGGTAAAACTTGGTTGCATTTTCCCGCTACTTTAAAAGTTGTGTCATTTTCCTAAATTTTTTTTGGGGGGGCCCTTTTAAAGTACATTTTGTTTTAAATGATGATACCTTGAAAGGCAGAATTTTCTGTGGCCCAAATGAAAAAAGGTTATGACTCATATTTTCCGAAAAGAGGTTGGGTTTTTTTTCCAGTGATTTTTCCCTAAAATCATTTTTCCCTGACAGTGTAATAGCACAGAATTTCAAAATGAAAAAAAGAAAAATTTTGGGCTATTTGCCCCCCCTTTTGGGGTCTTGGGCCCCTTTTTCCCCAAGAAAAAACCTCGGCGGATTTAAAGAAACTGCATTTTTTGCAGTTTCCCTTGATGAAAGTCTCAAAATTGCCCAAAAAGGAAAAAATTTGGACATCTTTGCCTTATTGGAACCCCAAGTTTAAATGTGGTTTAAACCCCCGATACTTGAACTCTGTGTTTTTAGGGCATTTCTACTGCAGCTGACCTCCTTGATGCCTTTAGGGGTCAGGATGGTCAAAATTTAAAGGACTGCCTTTAAAAAGGGTTATACAAATTGCTGTTGAGGGACCCAATGTAAAAAAAAATTTCCCAAATAAGGATTTCATTCAAATGAGGGGAAAAAATTTGGGAATAACCCTGAAGACAAGAAACCTATTGATATTGGCACATGCTCTCTTTATACAGTTCAGGGGCCCACTCATAAAAGATGTGAATGGCAAGTTCATAATTTTCTGCGTTCTTTTGAAATTATCGGGTTTAAAAAAGTTTTTTCCATCTGGGAAAAACTGAAATTTCATCCCCTCAAGTGGATCAGACCTCTTTTTCCCCTTAAAATGTGTTCCATCAGATGGGTGGAAAAAATCAAAAGTAATTTAAAGAGCCTTGAAAATGATTTTCCCCTCCCAAAGAAATATGTGGCTTTTTTTGTGTTCCCCAAACCCCCCGAAACAAATAATTTCGATGTTGTACCAGACTTCCTAAAAAATAACCTTCCCTTTAACAAAACTCTTTTTCTTTCAGTCAGTACCGGAGAAGTGGGAAACCCTATCTTAAAATATTTCCCAAAAAGACAATCCAATGTTGCCCTTTGTACAAGCCGAACTGTATTTAATGGCACGTAGCATTGGGAAACTCGCGTCCTTAAGAGAGAGGTTTTTAAGAAATGTGAAAAACTCAGGACGCTCTTTTTGGGAATTGATGTCAAAAATGAAAATCTATTTACTTTTCGGACGTAGGGCATAGGGTTTGGTGCGAAGAAAAATTTTGTAAAAAAGTGAAAGAACTTTATTTCAACTCTTTAGAAAAGATTGCAAAACACTTCTTAGTGGAAAAGTTTCAAAAAAATGATTGGGGCCCAGGTCTCCCTTACGAAATGCATGGTGAAAGGGGCTTCCTGCCTTTTACCAGCAGTAATGACTAGTGGCCCTCTAAGAGGGACAACGGTTTTTAAAAAATTTCACTCGAACAACTTCCCCTTCAAACAACCACATTGCATAACCCTTGAAGCCGAACCATAAAGGAAAAACTACCTTTTAAAACGTGAGCAGTCTTCTGTTCAAGATGACTGAAAACATTTGATTTCAAAGAAAACCGACTAGATTTTTTTCTCTTTAACATCCCCTTTTTAATGCAAAAGCTTGCAAAGGGCCCTTGCTGTCATTTTTGGGACGATTTTATATTTTTAAAAAATGTTTCATGGAAACAGTGCTGTCGAAAGAGGTTTTTCAGTAAATTTAAGGGGTGTTTTGGTTGGGAAAAAATGAAAGAGCGTTCTCTAATCTCCCAAAAGCAGCATATATTCCGCGGTTCCGTCGGGAGGTGGCATAAAGAATGTGGAGTTTTTCAAGTGGGAAAGCTGCAGCAGCTAGGCGAGCAAAATTCTAAAAAGGGGGGAAGCAATTGAAGAAAATAAAAAGAAAAAAAAATTTAAAAAGCTAACAGATAAAAAACTTGGAAAAAAAAAAATGTAAAAAAAACTCGAGGCAAAGAAAAGAAACCCCTTTTACAACAGGCCCGGGGGAAGAGGGTTTAGCTCTTCAAACTGAAATAGACTTTTGGGGAAGAAAAACTGAGGCAGATGGGAAATCCCCTGTTGCGTGATTTTGGGGTATAAAACCCCCAAAATTTTTTTTGACAAAATCTGAACAAAAATTAAAAATTTTTAAAAGTTTTGTTAGACCCACTTCTGTGAGATTTCAAAAAAATCATTAAAAATTTCAAGTAAATTTTCTTGTTGGTATGGCTATAGTAATAAGTTATTTACTTGTGTTTTGTTATAGCAATATCTAGCCCGATGTATCAACTAATAATGTTCGAGACCGTTTTTACGCGAATGATTCTTTTTTCTTATTTTTTCTTTTTTTGCGCACATCGTCTATCACCCCGAAGGAATTTATGTGTCAAAAAAGTCACCAAAAAGTCACGAATTTTTTGTCCTCCATACTGAGTAGAAACCCTGGTGATTTATAACGCTAATTAAAAATGAATATTTACCAATAGTTTTTTTACTAGTTTCTAGCTTTTAACTGTATTTTGTGAGATTCCCAAGCATACAAGTGCAATATAAATTAAAAAATTGGCAAGAAGTGCAGAAAAATAAATAGATTATTTAAATTTATGTAGTATGTATTTCGATGCTGTTCTGTGGGCTCAGTTTAGTTAAATAGTAATTCCACTGGATGCTTCTATAGGAAATGAATATGGATCTTTGTTAGTATGTTGACTTTTTGTGGGACGGGCCAAGACAATGTATTGGGTTAACTATTTAAAAGTTATTATAGGAAAGATGAGTAAAATCATTATTTGAGGTAAAGGCTACAATATTTTATTGGTAAGATAGCTATTTACAAATATAATCTTAATAGATATTATAATACAATAGTCCGATCAATATACTACTGTGTCAGAGCGATGCATCCTAGCGTCTCGTCAGAGTGTGTGACTCTCTCTATCTACCACTGTAAGTGTGTGGTGTGTGTGTGTGTGTAATTGAATAGGTTCGTCAGACAACGGTGATAAAGAAAAACTACTGGTGACAGTACTTTATGTAATATATTTATTTTTTAATAAGGCATAAATTAGTTGTCGCTCACATTTTACTTTCCGCACATCATCACACTACTTCACGTGGGCATAATGCATCCTGCCAATGGTAACGTCCCCTCGCACTGAAGAAAAGTAGTCCACCAAGAAGTTGCGAACTGTAAACGCTGCATGAAAGGAGGTTTGCTTCTTTCCAGTATCACAGTTTTCGGTTTCTTCACCTCAAGTAACAACAAGCTCCTGAAATATGTCGGACGATCCATTCGTTCCATTTTCTGATTAAAATTAATGTAAGTATATGAAAATCTGACTTTATATCTCAGTTATCATCCATGAACTTTGTCAGAAGGGCTTAACTGCCACAAATGCATGTTTTAAATACCCCAAATATTTTTGTGCTTAGGATGCCTAAAGCGCATTCAACAATACGACCGGCTCTTGAGTGCGATACAATTATAAATTCACCGCTCTCATTTGTAAGGTATTTTCCTGGTAAAAATGTTTCATGAGATTTTACATAGAAATAGGGACTAAAGCCTCGTCTCCAACAAAACCGCAAGTGCATTTTCTAGTAAAGTCTTCTTTCGCAGAGTACTTTATGATATGTCTAGGAGAGGCGCTGAATATGGAGCTTCTATTTCCATAAGATTTTTATGCGCACAATACCAGTAACTCATCTACAACCATTCCAAGAGGACACGCACACGTCTACTGAAGCGTCATGATTTTCAGACCATGAGTCTCCTACACAATTATCACAAGCATTCGCATCGGCGTCTACCACTGCCTTGCAAAATATCGAGTGCGAATTTTTTATAGTGAAATAGGCTGATATTCCCCTCATCATTTCTGGACACAGCAATCGGATATGTTTGCCATCAACAGCACCTATACAGTTTAGGATAGTTTCCTACGTCTTCAAACGCTGAAACTATATGTTCCCATCTATCAGTTGTTGTTGAGGTTATGTACACTGGCTGCAGACTTTTCCATTATACTTGGCATGTATTCCATTCACAATTAGTCCACTAGTTGTTTCCCCAACACAGAAGATTGCGCGTAGTTGGTTACAGATTTGAGACATTCTCCGGTAGGCCAGGTACCTGGCGAACAACATAACACTGATAAATATGTATTAAGAATAAAGTTCATTATTTTAGAAATGCAAATTGGACAATTGCGTATACCATTCTAATTAAGGGACTTATATGGAAAGAATCTACTACATTTTTTATGGCGATAAAATAGTCGTTTGAGTATGGATTAAATTATAAATATTTTTTTAATTACAACAAATTAGTGTTTATTTTTCTGTTGTAGTTTGTTGAGGCCATTCCTAATAAAAAACATAATTACACAAATATAAGAAAAACATTTCAGCCATGTACCCATTACCCAAAACAGCACCACTTATACAAACAAGTATTTTTCTCCTACATGCTGCGATTGTACGCTCGAAGTCAGGGCGTCCTCTACGGAATGCGTACGCCTAGACACATGCGACAAAAGACATATTATCCAGTTGGGTCAAAAGGAACTAAAACGACAGGAAATGGTATCTGGCAGAGTACTGAGTTTTGCTCGACAGAATTCTTCGTGGTCATAGCACAGGACTAGGTCTAGTAGCCTACGTTTCAAATGTACGGCGGCAAGCAATGGGCGAACACAAATATGGAAAGACAATGAAAGTTTATGGAAACGTACACGAAGAAAAATTACAAGAAGCAGACACGAAAACTCTTCTGGTTTTCGAGCGTTGACAATGACAATAGCCTGGATAACCTGACAAGACCAACTCACACCAACTCAGCCTCCACAAGACCTCCAGGATTTCGTGAAGAGAGGTTTCGCGTCCTCAAAACAAGTGAAATGGTGGCTCAGAAAGTATCAATGATATTTTAAAATCACAAGGTTCACAGCACCCTCCAAACACGAATAAGATGGAACCTTTATTACCTTAAAGGCCGCTTCCTGATTAAAAAAAGCTCGAACGAAAGGCGCAAACGAAAAATCAAACAGGACATTATTTAGACAATTAGAACGATCTTCCTGATGAACAGGACGAACAACTGCAGGTTCACCAATGATTGTTTCTCCATCGCTCACATTCAAGTACACAGTTTACGCCTTAACACATATCACGCCAATCGATCTCTTCCCCCGCAGTCTTTATGAATACACAATATTCCGCTCAACTGATTGTAGAACCTACGAGAGGGTCTGACCTTCATCATGAAAATAGAAGTCATCACAAATGATTTATAAGACAGCTCTTGTTAATTTTATAAGCAATCAGTCTATTCCCTGAATTCTACAAATATCGTTTCATCTTTTATGTAATACTATACTGTTCTCTCTTTTTTAAAATAGCTTGGAGTTTTGTAAAAAATTACATACAATTGACTAAGTACATTAATTCCTAAGTTTCTGTTGTTACAAAGAAAGTTTTTATTTTCTTTTTTATTTTTTTATATTTTTTTTTTTTTTCTTTTTTTTTTTGTTTCTTTTTTTTTTTGTTGTTTTGTTTTTTTTTGTTTTTTTTTTTTTTTTTTTTATTTTTGTTTTCTTTATTTTTCTTTTTTATTTGTTTTTTATTTTTTTTTTTTTTTTTATATTTTTTTTTTTTTTTATTTCTTTTTTTTTTTTTTATTTTTTCTATTTCTATTATATTTTTTGTTTATTTTTTTTGTTTTTCTATTTTTTTTTTTTTATCTTTATTTTTTTGTTATTGTCCCTAACTAGTATTAATTATATTATTATTATTATTGATGTTTTAGATGCCCATCGCGACACATCTCGAGGTCATTTCAGGGCCTTCGAAATATATATAAAACATAATAAAATCCCCGATAGGGGAGATATATAATCATTTCACCTCCTAGAGACACTCCTAGGAGTGCTCAAATGGCTGCAAAGTACAATTGAGTCTGAAGGACCGACCTGTCTAAAAAAAAAACCTCAGAGCTGATATCACTCTAAGGAAAAAAAACAACCAAACACTATTAATAACAATATATTTTGTTTAAAAGACAAAACTAACAATGTTAAAACATAGTTTATTTTAATTAAAGTATCTCTGTAAAATGGATAAAACTAGCAAGACAAACACATTAGAAGGAATACTAAAATTTTGAAAAAGTACCGTCAATATTGAGGATAAAATCCAATGATCCACTTTATAAAAAAGTCGACTCAAATGCGCTACAAAAAAGATTCGCCTGGTCGTAATAAAATGGTGAGAAAACAAAATAACTTTTCCTTCAGCGCTGTCGCTAGTAATAAAATAAACGAATATTGACTTTAAATAATCAAGGGCCAGCGAATTAAGGGGCATATCTGCGACACTCAGCCCACAAAATTAGGTCTGCCCGACTAAGGAGAGTATCCGCAAAATTCGACACACATGGAGGTGGATCCCCTCTGAGTAAAAATCCGTGGATAGAAATGTATGCCCGACGCGAGTCTCGTCACGATGACCAACTCTCTCCAGACTTTCGTATACGAAGAGGCGTCGCGACCACACCGTCCCTGATTGGCCGACCTCGGCAGCTGATAGCTTGTTCTGAGCAGGGGTCGAGACACACTGCTCGTGAGCCAGGATGCGTAACATACTCCACCTAACCGCTGAAACCAATAACCCGTCAATGATCTAAAAACAATGACACCCATACTCGCCTTTTCCGAGGCAAAGCCAACAGAGCTGAGCGCGGCGCCCTTTGCGCCCTGGAGAATCCGCCACGCACTCATTCCCTTTAGTATGACCAGCCGTAACCAGAACATCCAGCATCTAAGCGAGCACGGTGCGGCCATTACATGAACAATTTTTAAAATTTGTCACTGATCGACATCTGCACGAGGCGAATTCCCCAAGGGGACATAAAGTTGCGTGACAAAGCAAACAGAGCACATCATGGAACTCCGTGCAGAAGAGACAGCAACGTGACTATTTCGGAATAATCTAAACAGCAAGATTTAAAAAATGTGCATACAAGTTCAGGCCGTAAAAACCACTGTTCTTTATGGATAAAGATCAAATTTAAACAATGGATCCTTCCATCTACAAAACACTTCCCACGGAGAAGCTGCCAAGATTTAAGAGCCATTAGAGTAGATTCGCTCAACAACCGTGAAAGCTGAATGGAGATGTAGCTCATTTAAAGGTTCCTCTCATATACAAAGTATGGGGTTGGTCGCATTAGTGGAACTTGGCGCACGATCAAAAGGCATTTCAGAGGGCGTATTTCCAGGGAGAAACCTCGACCTGGTGATATGGGATAGCCTTTTGTCTATCACCAATCCACACGTGTCGACAACCCGATAGTCATCCGGATCCCACACCGCCTTGTACATAACGTAACGACCCTTTGGGTAGTTTCATACAAGCCACGGTTAAGGGGATGAAAAAAAACAGGGCGTAATGCAAACAAGATCAGGCATCAAGTGCAGTTTGGACACGTAAGATGACAGATGGTAAGAACCGCCGCGTCTAAAGAGTAGAAGAAAAGGGCTCACCGTGCGTCTTGGCCACGATAATAACATCGTCAAGATCCTGACGACTGGAACTGGTACGTCTAAAAAGCGAGCAGTAGCCAAGTCCGAACTGTCCAGCATGGGGCACGCTCAATCCACGAGACAATCATTACACGCGACCGAGCTGGCTGCGGAACCATAAACAAAACTAACCGTAATCAAGTTTTGATCTCACAAGGCTCTACTAGAGGCGCAATCAAGGTGTTCCCTATCGGCACCCCAGGACCGACACGCTAACCCACTTTGCGAACAGGCGTTTAGTGCCTTTTATAGACCTCGCTTTCAAGTCTTTGATGTGGGGATCCATAGTTAATTTAAAATCAAATAAAATCCCATGAACCTTGACGGGTTTCTCGGAGAGAGGTAAACAACAAAACGTTGTTTCATTAACAATACGTGGGTGATGCTGATTCTCGCGAATCTATGAATGTGGACGACAAGCGTCTGCGTCATGGGCCGCAGAGAAACGAAACGAAAGCCATTTGACGAATATGCCCACAAGAACCCATTATTGATTGTTACAGCGAGGTTTGTATTTCTCGTCGTTAAGGAACGAGCAAGTAGAATAACCCTGAGGAGTACTTTGATCGAAAACTGATCACCTAAATTGCGTAGTTTCTACAATCCTCTACAAAGCGGCTAAACAGAACTTAGGTTGACCACGCAGGTTAGAGTTCCACAAGTACTATATATCGCTGATAGCGAACAAGACAACAGCTCAGAATACACCTACCTGAGTGCACCCCATTTCTTCTTTATTTTAAAATACCAATCGTCATCAATGGAGTGTTATTCAACCGTTAATAGTTCGTACAATATACCTGCGGAAGTGATTTAACTCTATCCCACGAACAATAAAAAATTGAGAATATACTAAAGAAAGAATGTTTCCCTCGAAACCCCCAATTAAAAAGTGTTTTCCAAAATCCATACCGCCGGTGGCACGAACCTTGTCTCCAGATCGAAGAAGACACCAGAAGATGCTGCTTATGGAGAAAAGCGTCACGAATAGCCGTCTCTATACAGACAAGGTGATCCACCGAGGATTCGGTTCCGGCGAAAACCACATTGAATAAAGATAGCCGGATTGCAGGATTCTAAATACCATATAAGTCGCTTATTAATTATTTTTTTCAATAATTTTACATACCAACGTAGTAAAAGCTGATAGGTCTAAAGCTAGTTGGCCTAATTTATCCTGCAATTTTATATATGGTATAACTTGCTTGCCCATAGTGAGGGGTACAGATGAGATTCCCAAACACATATGTAGAGGCCTAAAAGAAATGCCTGTCCTGCACGTTGGCAAGCATGACGCAACATCTGTCGTCAATGAGCTGTTCTCTGGAACCATGAGGCTGTGCTGCGAGCACTGGGACAAGACGATAGGACAGTTCATCTTTGGTACAGGGGGAATGTTATAACTCCTTCCCCCCGACTTTGGCCATAATCAATAGTAAGGCGCTCGAGATGCTGAGCGCATTTATGCAACCGGAACACATTAGAGTAGCTCGCCACGTGCTAGAAATAATTGGGCGAACAGCGAGCCAAATACATTGGCGACCTTCCATAATAGGAGGAGACAAGTGAAACCGTTTTGACATAAGTGCGGGGTATATTATAAAGGTATTTATTGCCTACTAGTACATTTACGAATGTGATACCCAAACCTTGGAAGTGGGAGTTGGAATAAGTAAGGAGGTAACAAAATAAACTGTCTCCAAGACTCTCTTCTGCTTTCTCGATAATACGGGCAGCTCTAGCACGTAGAATCTCGGAATGACACCCAGATTCTCCGTAATAGGACGTCGATGAAAGAGACGTAGGGCCTTTCGACGGTTAAATAAGCCAGCCTAGGCACTCCTCTATCCACCAGGTGAACAGGACGGTGGCGCGGGTTTGCGAGGATTTAGGGATGGATTGCCCTCGCCGCCGCCTATGACCGTCGGAGTAAAATGCCCACCTAACATCGACGTCAGAGAATGGGGTTCGCGAATACGGAGCGAGCTCGCGGAATTTTTCCCATTAGCACGGTTTAAGACCCATAGGGGGAACCTATGCTGACTGAGAGGGTCTTGCTGAATTTGTGACAAGTCAGAATGGAAAGTGATCGCTGCCACGATAGGTCCGGAGTGCACCTCCTAAGAAAAGTGGAGCACAATCCCTGGGCAGTCACATAGCGGCTAAGTCGATGCAGAGATACACGCATAAAGGTGGAGACAGTGAGGTCTGGGTCCCTGTCCCGGTGTTCATTAACCTCAGGTTTCCGTAGTAGACCCTGAAGAATAACCTCTACCACTCCTCCGCGTGTGTCTGCGTAAAATAAAGACCTCCACACCATTAAGCTCGTTAAAGTCCCCCTAGATGATATATAGGGGGGCGGATGAAGTATGTAAAAAAACAGGGCCTCAAGGTCCTCTTGGAAACACGTTCACATGCTGGAGGGAGTAAAATACAGCATACGGTTAACACCTCCATAGGAAGGAGCTCTGACAGCAATCACTTGCTAGAATCAGAGAGCACATACTTTATACAACTGTATGATATATGTTGATAGGAGGTGACTAAAACTGAGCTACCGAAGTTATGTATAGATGTGCACGACAACGGAGGTTTATTTAGTGCGAGTGTGTTGGATGATCATATATACATGGGGGGGGGGGGGGGGGGGTTGGGGGGGGGAACTCAGCTTCAGCCCGATCAAAGAGTGGCTTGTCGGTACGAAGTTATTTTAACACATGCAGTTTTTACCCACGAAGCATCGGTTGTCAGTTGGGCGGAAGTGGGTTTCCTGCAAACACAAGATGGGATAAGGATTGCAGGGGAAGGAAATTAGTATCTTTAATTTCCCGTTCTACCACCGAGCATGAGAAATAACCCTCGACCTACATCTCCATTGTAGTAGAGCAGAACATAAATTTGATTAATATTTAACAATTATCAGGATTCTTATATTCCTACCCGAGCAATCCATTCATATCACTCATCCTCCTTTAAGAAGAATAATAAAAAAAATGTATTAGAGCTTAAAACAGACCAAACTTTTGTTGAGGAGTTCCCTAGCTTTTTTTTAGGCCTTCGTCATACTACTTAATACTAGATAAAGAAACAGAGAAGGCGAACGATAGACAAACAAGAAATGGAACAATGGGGCCCGCATAATACACGATCCTCGGCTATCTTCATGCGATCACTCTACATACCACTAGTTGAAACCCCAAAGAGAATTCTAGTGCAAATCGCTTCGGACAATAAATCATCTCTTGAAGATGGAACAGATTGCCTTACTCCCATGCTCTCCTGTACCTCCACGCTACAAGGAGAGGCTTTCGGTCTTATTTTTTGGGGGGCAGACTGGTACAATACAAGAGTCATATATTTCCTACTGTATACCGAGTAAAACAGGCTTAAAAGGCCTCTGACGTCTTTTTTTAATTAAAAAAATTTTATCGAGGAGCCGGTCCTTCTCCATTCAGCTGGTCCTTTTTTGTTTTTATTTTTTTCCCAACAAAGGGCACCAGTGGAGATAAACTCGCCTTGCGAGGACCTCAAAAACCTGAGGTCTTTATCCAGCAACTCGATCGTCATTCCCCTTCAAATGGATAAATTAGACCAATACCATCCGAGAAGCAACATATGTGAGAGGCTTCAAACACCACGGCGCCCGCATCTTAACAGGTCAATCACCTTTTGTTATGGTCTACACGTGAGACACATTCTTTAAAGTCTTAAGGCTAGTTATCAAATGCCCCGAGGCGGGCTCGGATGAGTTCCTCGATGGCATAGTTCTCCTCGTGTATATGTTCAAGGGCATGGAGAGGACCTCTTGATGGCGGTTTGGCCCTCCTTAAAAAAAAAAAAACAAAACACAATTTAGGACGCCTACAGAAGTTGGCGCGGAATACCCATAAAAAGAGCTCTCGAAAAAGAAGACCAAAGCACACTATAGGTTATTTTCGTGCGTTTGAGCTCCTATAGCAAGATTAAACATGCGCAACTGCAAGTCGGAGATACACGAACAAGTTTAGTAGATTTTGACTGACAGCAATCCGGCTATATAATGAAGTTTAGAAAATACCGGAAGTCTTGAATACTTAGATACTTATTTACCTTGCTGTGCCAGGGCATAATGAGATCTTCTCTTTCCATATAGTATTCTCCAGGACTTATTTTCTGTCACAATTCTAAGATCCCATTCCACAAAAGAATTACTTTGAGGGGCAAAACATCTTTGTTAGGAGCCCGAATGGCGAGTGAATGGTAACCCAAGGCGCGAAGGGTGGCTAGACCATAGCCGTTACCTGTGCTAAGATTTGCGCGTGTGAGACAACGCAGATTGTAATTTTACGAGTAATATAACAACAAACCATCAAAAGGCATCTTGTGGTTCGCGAGGTGGTGAGACTCGTGTGGAGCGGTATGCAATTACTAGATGATGAGAGCCCTCCTGATTCCACAATAACCGAGGTTCAAGGCTTACCACGGCCTCGCAGGGCTCCTTCGTATAGGCCCAAAATTCACCTAACCTTACGGACCACCGCGATGCTCGAATGAAACCCTGATTCGCCCGCGGGACTGGGTCTTATAGGAGTACACATACGGCCGGACCGCCTTGAAGACTACCATTGAGAAGACCAGATCGGGACACCCTCCTTCGAGGAAGGGTAGGAGATCGCAAATTAGGAAATACGTATAGCCGTCTTCTTTTCTTGTCCCAACGTATTGTTTAATCTCTTTTGTGACAATACTGTACACATCATACTTTAAAAGTGACAATCTCCTTCCCACCTTCGAGTCTTGCTGGTTTGTCCAAAGGGCCCAAAACAAGTGTGAAACGTTTCCTGTTGAACACTCAACAATCTCCTCAAATGCTTTAACCCGCAGATCTGCGGAGGTCATACACAATGACATCAACTCCCTATTCAATAACCATATAATTTGGGAGGAACACCGTGGGGCTCCACCTTCAACGCTGTATAGTCATTTACCGTATACTCAACGGTATATCGAGAAAGATCGCCATAATAATTGAGGCGATTGGAGTGTCCTGTCAATCTCAGCAGTCCCGGACATCGAAAAATGGTATCCCATCGACTGCAGCTTTCCTTATTAAAACGTCAGAATTTCATAGAGAGAGCGCTGCCTCCAATATCAATTCCCTTTCGAGATCAGAATGGGCTCCACGTATTGCAAGGACTATCATTCACGATCTTCAACAAATTGCCAACAATCGATGAGCAAAACACCAGGAACGCTGGGGCCTGGGGCCCCATATCACCAATTATCCTGGGCTTTTCCCCAAGCAAAAACTGGCTTATAATCTGGCATCACGTAGCCTTACCCGTTTGCCGCCTCTTTCTTAAAAAATTTAATACGGCCACTGGATGGGCCACGGGCATCAGAAAAATGCCTTCGCTAGAACACCTGAGGCAGTAACGGTGGCAGCGGACAGCTTAAGAGTGGTGTACATCTGTGACAAGAAGACGCAATCATGGGAGGGGGGCAAAGGGGGGGGGGGGGTTAGACCTTAAAAAGGGAGAGGGCAGACAACCTGCAAGAAGTAACTCGGCACATACAGATATGAACCCATAGAGACTTGATTTCCCAAGTTGGTTCGATCAACCACATAGGGCCATGATAAACCTCTTACTCCGACGATAGGCTCCATTCACGACGGCTAATAGAAAGACCATCTGACCAACACTCTTGCACTATGATCATGCGCCGAGAATAAGAAGCGAGGTCTCAACCCGCATTAAAATGTGTAAGCAGGAAAATAACTCACAGTGGTAGCATATTTTTTACGTCCGGAAACCTTCAAAAGAACGCAACCGGTCTTAAATTCTGTTTTTTTTTTTTCTATCTCAGTGGAGCGAGGGATACCCTTTTGTCAATCCCTAAGGCCCTTCTATCCAAGATCACTTATATCAACACGGTACTCACTTTACCAATTTCGAGCAGCTTAAGGCAGATGGTACTCAACAAATAATACAACTACCGAATTAGAGGATACAGGCGGAGCGAAAGAAGCCCTGTGGTTGAAGATGGTTACTTCCAAGATATGGTACAAACACAAAGCAACTAAATATAGCGGATCAGTCCAACGAATAAAAAATTAAGGCCAAAGTCCTCTGTGCAGGATGAACGAGGAGGGGGAAAGTAAAGACATCACTAGTCAAGGATAGATAAAAGCGAAGGGGAAGAGGTTGAAAAAAAGGTGGAGAAGTGAAGGAAGAAGCAAAATGATTTGAAAGGAAAAGATATAGTACGCAATAGGTTTTGTCCCCCAGCACAGGTAACGGTCCTACACAGAAGCCTCCACTTTTAGTGCCGCCTCTTACGACAAGCAGTATCGGGTTAACTAGGCGCGCGGGTACATGCTGAGATAAAAGGCTATAAGCAGACAAATAACAATACTAAACCCCGTCCTCCAGCAGAGGGGGGGGGGGGTATATTTACAGTTGGATTAGTTTTGAATCATTCCATTATAACAAAGTTTTTTTAAAATAATTTTTCATTGATAAAGTTTGGATTCCCCACATCTTTTTGTGATAGTGTAATATGCTAGCTATCAATTTTGTGAGCTTCAGTTTTTTTATAGAAAAAACTTCTACTATAATGTATGGGTTCTTATGATTTCGATTCCCAATATGTCATATTATTGATGCTCATCTGAGAGGCAAAATGAACAAAATATCTGTTTAAGGGAGATAGATACAAGATAGACAGAAGTATTGCTACATTATAAGGTGATATCAAATGTCACTTGATTTGCTTTGAATAGAATAACACAATAATTATAATTTTTACAAATAAGCCCCCCCCCCCCCTTTTTTGAATAAAACAATACCATTATCCAGGTCGACGAACTTGTCAATATATTAAACACAGTCGACTGCTAATGTATCCCACATTCCGGAATAAAGGTCCTATGAACATAAATTTAACGCCAGCTACCCATTACTTTTTTAAAGAAACTATTTCAATATAATGTTGGTTGTTGCCCATTTTTGCACCAGTTGA
Organism: Timema cristinae; assembly: GCA_039000515.1. NCBI lineage: Eukaryota > Metazoa > Arthropoda > Insecta > Phasmatodea > Timematidae > Timema > Timema cristinae. The sequence goes on from JBCFYV010003227.1 coordinate 15,805, forward strand.
TATTATTAAGATCTTCAAAACGGGACAAAAACGAAAAACTTCTTCATATAAGTCCCTATGATGTTCTATGGAGAATTTTTTCTGGGTACATTAAAAAAAATAAATATTATTAGGTATCTCATTTTAGATGAGAAATATGTAGGCAGCGCCTTTCTTGAAATAAGAGAAAGCCCTCTTTCCACATATAGGCTAATAACTTATCACGAAGGTAATTCTTTTTTTATCCATTAATGTAGCATATGATTTTACAGACAATTCGAAATAGAATCTCGTGTATAAAAACCTAAGCTAGTAAAAGTAATTACTCAAAAATCAAGTTAAAATTTTAAACTACCGGTTAGTACTAATTTTCCTTAAAACTTCTAATGAACAGCATAACGAGCAGCACTACTTTACAAGGGGGAATGAATTGGGTGAGACAATTTAAACTAGATAACATTATTTATTTATTATACATACTTTTAAAGGATACCCCTGTGACCATCTCTGTAATCATAGGCCTACCAAAAAGGCAAAGGTTAGTTTGGGCCATGTGTGATTAGTTTTAGCACATCGAACATAAACATTTTTTCTATTATATTCATTTTATAACTTACAGTGCCTAATTCAAAAACCTTTTTTTTATACAGTTTAAAGGAAGATAATGTTAGTTATTCTTAATTTCCTTTACACGAATATGGCCAATAGTTTAAATTTTTTTAAAGAAGTTAAACGGTATGTGTATAATTTAACCTTATATAAAATTAATATTGTCATACCAAAATTTATGTTAACTTCAACATATTCCATTTTATTTAAACTCCAAACCCCAAACGACCAATATGTGATGATGTTCATTGTTCTGTTCAACGATAAGAGGAAATAGTGTTGTACATAAATTATCATTATGATTAAAATTAAATTTGGTATTTTACTTACTGCCTGGTTATTATTTTTATCCTCTATGAACCTCATTGATTCCATTAAACTGTTATTTTTTCTTAAAAACTTTACAACAAACGTGCAGATTCACTTGGGCTTTTCTTTTTTTTTTTTTTATGGCAAACGTACAATTCTCTTACATGGGGAATATAACGGTCACTCGGATTTTATTTAGTAATTTTTAATACTGTACAGTACAGAAAGGTCTAGAACCCAATCCGATAACAAATGACTCCAAACCCATAGGGCCTCTAATTATCCAGAAGGTTATCTGAAAAACAAACAAATTATTGTTGAAAAATGTAGAAACATTAGAGCGAACGGGATATACGCCTAAAGTTAAGACAATCGCAAGGTTATCTCGTGGCTCCCCGGGGGGACGTTAGCGGCACGAGGTGCGTACTAAGTATGACTCTCCTGTACAATTCCGCAGGTTCGAGTCCTAAACTGATTATTTATTTTTTTTTTACTCCAACTTCTTGAATACACGCCTAAACCTCCACATAACTTACATGAAAAATTCGTCAGATTTAATGCTAGTTAATAGATTATTTCAAGTTTCCATCAACAAAAATAGAAAAAAACTTCAAGGTATGCAGATCTATAGTTAAAGCCCTAGCTTTACTCGTCCTTTCCAGCCATCGTGCCATTGAGTTATCAGTGGCTCGTGGTATCGGCCGACCCATTTCCCTAAAATCAGTACCTAACGCGACCGCAGCTAGCTATTGTACCACAATCAGACTATGACACTTTGGTGAATCTTTTTTTCCCTCCCATCGTAGGGTAAGTATAAATAAGCCGATATAAGAAACCGCGAGGACGGAAAGAGGACGGGTCGAGTCAAAACGGACGGTTTGTTACAAAACTAGCTATTCTCTCGTGAGCGTCTACTCGATCAGTCAACGTATTTAATAAACATTAGTGTAATAAAAAGAATTACCAAGTTACAAATTATCGTGAAAATAATCGGGTGAATGTGTCCTGAACCCTTCGACGGTACAAGAAGAAGAAGACGTTTGCAGAAGTATTAGTCTGTGTAGAGGGAATCTACACCAGAAAATTGACTGCATGAAAGCGATGCCTTTTCAGTTATTAACCAGGCACCTCCTTTACCGAAATAATCCAATGGTCAACGCAACAATTCTTATCAGGTGCAAATTAATGAATGAATGCAATGCTGACTGGTGCAGAACGACATTTAGAATTTTACGAATAGACAACATACACAAATCTGAGTCAAGAAACAAGAAGTTACTCTAAAACGGACCGTTCCGCAATTCTGATTATCTTGAATTTTTGAAATTTGAAAAATCAAGCACGAGCTGATACAATCTTATACATAAAAATTCCAACTAGGACCCATACTTCTGACGACAAAGACTACACGAACCGGATGAGAGGAAAGAGAACAAAAAAAGTCACGAATGTAAGAATATATTTCACACTGGACATAAAAATCTAAAAAAGTCTGTTATATACATAGCTCCCAAAAAGTATGTAAGCTCACCCATGCTGAGGCGGAGCCTCAAAAGTCTGCAGAGCGAAAGGGTGACATCGGCTAAAACGTACATCAGGATTTGGCAAAATGGAACAGCACTAACCAAGAAGGGGAACACCTGTATTGACACAAACATTGATGAGTCAGGTCCAGTTGATTTAATTGATATCTTGTACAAACGTCGCTAATCACAGAAACTAGCACGGGAAAACCGACCAGCAAGTCACTAACACCTGATTATTACCGCATCCTTGCCAGCAGTGCGGCCCTTTAAGCTTTGATGGCCATTACGTCAATACAATTAAAATAATAGCTACCACCGTGAAAAACTTTCAACCCTCCGAAACAGCCGTGCGTACTGCGAACACCTTTTCAACAAGAGACTCAAAAATTAACGCCAACGAAAGAAAATTACCAAAATCTAACCCTACGATACACATAAAATAGACACGCAGAAAGACACACAACGATCAAAGACCCAAAAACCACACAAAAACAGGAAGGAACTGCCGCAGCCATTGACGACCTCTCCTCCAGAATCCAAAACACGTCATCTGATATACCAACAATTTCGACGCGCAGAATTTGTAGCGGTAATTAAATAACAGACCAAATCAGTTATTAAAAAACAACCTCATGCTTATATGATCAATCATATTTTTCTATGTTAAATATAACTCTTTCATTGAAATTAATTCATCCTGGTTTATGTTTTATTAATATTCTTTTCAGGGCTTGCACAAATATCATTCTACCATTCTTGATCGAACTCTTAGCGACCGCAGGTATCAATAGGTAGTTCTTGTTGTAAGAGAGAAAGAGCTTAAAATCATGTGTATAGAAAGAATAAGGTGGACGCATTCCTATACGTTTGCGCAATGTTCACGAGATTCCAACAATTTATCTAGGCGCAATAGTTTATTGCCCACTTGTGTACGTAAATGCACCACAACCGGTTTCATTCCGAGCCCAGGAGTAACAAAAAACAGTAAGATGATATCTTCCTGTTCCACATAAAAATATAAAAAGAACGTCGTCGTCACTCTAACCTCATCCAAGTCTCTAGTACATATTGAAAAAACACAAGCTCTAACGCGATTTTTTTAGTAGTGGTCCAGTATTAAAGCCGTGAAGAGGAAAGTTTCTCTTGACTTATTGTCGTCCATCCATATGTCTTAGTGAAGGATGACAGAAAATACTCGCGAATGTCAACCAAAAAAAGACATTTTTAAAAGACGAAGCTCGTCTGCGCCGAAGTGTTAGGGCGAAAATGCTGTGTAAAATTTTATCCCTCGTCTGGGAGAGTACTTTCGAGATTGAGTAAGAATACATCTGAGAGCGCTACCTACACTGGACAGCGCACACCATACAAGACGTGCGCATACTTTATTGAAAAAACAAACCCGTGGTTATCCGCGCTTCTTCGCTCTTGGGTAGTGTACAATACACCGAAAGTTGGCCACCAACCTCGGGTGCGACGAGTTAATCCGCTGCTGAGATCGAACTATCCCAAGTCTCAATGAATAAAGCTCAGGTGAAACTCCTGACCCTCAATGTAAAACATGGATCCTAAACAGAACCGATCCCAACACACCAGGCCGGTGACGCATATGCGGTCCGCCATCATTAAATCGGACAAGAACGTGCGTGAGGGAGAATACTTATTGACATTTAAATGGGTTTCTCCTCTCCCAGCGGAATTAAGTCCACAGTCTTTGCAGTTGTATTTAAGCATAAAACACTTTTCGCACAGTCCCGGCATCTACTCAAGCAAGACGTTACAACTTAAAATAGGCTAACGCCAAAGCGAGACGTTGCGGACACTTGAACAACATTGTACTTTAACTGCGTCTCAATGAGTTAACCTATCTCTATTCGCTACTCGCGCGAGAACATTTTGCCCGATTAGAAAACTGATTTTTTCTCTACAAAACCTCATATTCTCAACCCACACACAGGAATCAGACAAGCCAACGAAAACAGTGCATAAAGTGGTGAGATGTCCACTATATTACATAATCGTTATTTTTACATTCTCTTCAAAAGGCAGACTTGGCCAACAAGACCACGCCTCGGTAAGTAATGGCAGATATTTCGTATTATTCCGCGACCGCGCAATTCAAGAGGAATCGACTTGACAATTCCTTTTGACAGAAAAATGGGACATGTCGTTCGCCACTACCTGAAAAATGGCGCGAGTTAGTTCTCGTTGACGACAAGCTCCTTCCACAACTATGTCCATAACCACCGCGTGAGAACATCCTGTAAGCTAAGGTCAACGACCAAGCGGTTTAGCGCGAGTAACTAGCAAAGCAAACCGAGTCGTAAACCACCTCGCCGATTCAACCCAGTTTGTTATTTATCTCCCAACACAATGCTCTTTCCCAAAAGCTGGTATACCTAGAAACCTACTACCCATCCGGCGACAGTGAATCGACTCCAAGCGCGAGTTTCTTATTATCAAAAAAAACTATGCATCAGAGGCTCATGATTCGTCCAGGAAGACATCACAACTTATTAACGCCCTATGACTCCAGCTAAAAAAAATGCAGGAGGGAAACTGCGGCGCCGAGTTTTAACCGTACAGAATGGCAAAACAGGGCAGTTACGAAGTCTATCATATCAAAGTTTTTCAGCATCACACAACCTCCTCAGAAGATTAGTCTGACTAATTCACGAAAATCCTCCGAGGCGCATAGTGCATATTCGGTTGACCGTATGGTCCGCGTAATCACGAGAAACAAGACCGCCGGACTCAAAAGACCCATCATAGTCACTTTTTAGGAATGTCATCTATGCTAGAACCATATATTGGGACGCGTTCTAAACACTGTGAGAGTGTGCGGTAACCACGAGATATCAAACCAAGGATCGCCCGACGCGCATCGACGAGAGTACCAATTGGTTCGACAACACGCCGTCGCCCGCATATTGCAACAATTTGAACCGACCCCACTCGTTACCGTGGAAGATGCGACGGCGCTAATTACAAGAGCCCAAAAATCGAGTTAGTTTATGACGGAGGGCAATAGAATCTGGCGGATGGATCAATCGCCCTAGCAACAGCCTACGGTGGAAACTCACATCAAAACCTGATATCGATTATCAGTGCTAAACCTACTACATATCACTTACAGGGGCGTTTATTCGGTTGGACTATACATGCTGGATTGTGAACTAAATAATAACAATTTTACTAACACAACTAAATACACTGACCGAAAACGTAATGTAACGAATATAAGCGTCAGATCCTCTGGTGACTAACAAGAACCTAATGTAATACAAATTTTGCAGTTTTAAATAAATAAATATTATATGTAATATCAGTGTTATGATTAATTACGAGTTCTCTTAGAACTTGTCTTGTGCGTGCCCCGACCAAACGCCAGAGACGCCCCCAATGACCGTCAATATCAATTTCTTGTCTGCAACTGAAGAATGTCTTGAAAACTACGCCTAACCCACTCCACATGGCGCTTCATGGGCGGAATGGTTGCGACATAGACACGCGATCCATTAACGTCAAGTTAGGGTCAATAAATACCCAAGGTCGATCCGAGGTCACGGACTCTAGGTCTTCTTGCTTCCGTCTAGAACATTTGTCTGACCCTCCATACTGGCCAAGGAGGGGGAAGTGAATAGGCAGGGATAACCTTTATCCGCCCTACTAACTACGAAGAAAACATCTAATGAAACCACGAACGCTCGGCGTCAGGAGAGTTTCGTGCCAGGGAGCGTCCAGGAAAAACCCCCCACGACAGGCCAGCACTAGTATCCGGCGCTTGACCGTGGTTTAGTGTCCTCGAGCCCTAAATAACGACAACACCTATCAATCTTAGATAATAAAAACTCCCCAACAGACTTACCTGATCTAATCCTACCAATTATAAGGCAAGAACCAAAACTGACGTCAACGTCGTGAATAAAAAACTCCAACACTCTACCAATTACATCACACACACACCAATCATTAACAATTAACAACTAACAATAAATTAGACTATCCAGCAACAACCAACATAATGGCCCAGACTCTGGTTTGACGCCGCTGGAGGTGGGGAGCCGAGGGGAAAGATCAGATGAATCACGGGGTGGGGGATATGTGAACAAGGCGCGGGAAATAACTAGCCCAATCAGCGAGGAAGATAAGGGGACTAGTGTAGGGGAAGACGTAAGGGTCATTCAGTCCAATCACAGAAGGCATACGGCAGTGAGAGCCTGGTCAACGTGAAAAATCCACCCATTCATCGAACCTGTTAACCATACGAGCCGCTTCGGCAACCTCTAATACGGATACTAGACTACTGGACGCATCACCTAACTCATTTATCAAAGAGAGTCTTTATTAAACAACACGTGGACTCTCCGGCATCCATGTTTGATCACAAGATAATTTCTTTTAGTTTGGGAACAATATCTTATCAGTTCTCTTACCTTAACAATCCTTTTTTCTGTTATGGATGGAAACATACTCATGTTGTATCAAGATTATTCTCTTATCATCTTGGAATTTTCAATACAATACTTTTCTTTACCCAACAAACTTAAAGTTTATTTTAGTTTATGATTTTTGACGCCTAGCGAAGAAACCATAATTGGCTAAGAAAGGCCGCTAATCATCAATGCGAAAAAAACTTTTGGATTCATCTTTTAACTCCAAGAATATTAATTTATGATCTGCACTGTGATGCATTCTATATTAACAAAACTTGTTCCATTTATTAATGTCATCATAATGGCTATAAAAGAAATTGCAAATGAACTCCACTACTTGTTGTCACAAACTGTGTTAGATACATACGCTCAATTTTAATAAAATGGCTCGCCGAGCTGGTCTACCAATGGTATACCGAATTATCTTCCAAAAATGCCTCTCCTAAAATTGCATAACACATGATATATCAGGTAAGTATTTCAGGCTGATAACGTATATTTGAGGACTTATTCCTGTCTTGCACAGTTGCACGGAGCTAGATGTTTCATCTTAACAACCCCGCGCACCGCTAGTTGGTTTTTTCTTATTTTTTGTAATTATGTCACACACCGCGGGCACCTTTATTCTCGAATATAGGCATGTAATACTAAAATTAGTTCAGGAATTAACAAATAGAAAAACACCTTTTTAGTTTTAAGACCTCTGCGGTTCCGATAATACACTGGTTGTATGCCAGGTTTATACAGTTTGTTAGTAACGTATTGTCAAATACTGGTAACTTTATTCAGGGAATCTATATCAGTATTGTATCGAGTGGGTAAGTTATATTTGATATTGGAGTAGAGTTTCCTACTGATTGTTGTATAGGAAACAACCACTACTGGTAAGGGAAATTAGTTTTATCCATATCGATCTATCTAGAAATCTCAGTGATGAAATTCTTCATCCGAAATGAGAAGCTAACCTTTGGTAATACACCCACAAAGAATTAATCTATTAAACAAGAGCATATTCTGCATTTTTATTTCCCTTGGTTTTAAGGGTTTACATATAATTGTTCTGTAACTAGCTACTTGATCCTCATAAATAATACACCGTGTCTCTAAATACCAAATGTTTGGCATCCCTCAATAATAGTAATTCCATCACCGATTCTGTGGGGTTTCATGCGTTTATTTGATATTCCAAATTTCTTACATTTTCTAGGCTTTCAACATAAATCTACACAGAAATCAAAGTTTTATAAAGCATCTAAAAAGGAATCCCGGAATTCCAGAGATTAGAGTTATTTTTTCTAATCCAGTTAGCGTGTCCTTTTTATTGACTTCAATAAATGTTCATGGATGGCTCTTAAAAAGTTCAAAATCATCTATCTGTACAGTTCCTTTAAAAACTCTATTAATGTTTCCCAGGAAAGATTACAAGGAGGATCCGAATTGTTTTCCTCAATTCAAGTTCCAGTTTGGGACTATTTTTGAGAAAATCAGTGTCAGTTAAAGGGACCCTATTAATGAGATAGATGCCCTAAATATGGAACACAATGGCAGTATCAGCTGAACAAGCAACGCAGCCCAATCCTAGTGTACAAGTGGCTTACTACCTATATCAGAGGATTGCCAGACACACCTTAGTCCCACACATATTAATATAGAGGCTGCAGATAAAGACCACTAATAGCCATCTCTTTGCATCTGTTTATACTTACCAAGTAACAAAGAAACTGGCAATAAAAAGAGAACAAACGTATTCTCACTCGATATCTTAAATTTTGTTGATTGTTTTCACCACAAGTTTTTTAGGATGGAAGTTAATTATTTTTGGTATCATTCAGGATCATATAAAGAACTTAAGTATATAAGTAATCGATTATAACGTAGTGTCAATTTTCGTTTTGATGCTTTTTTTGTTTATTTACTCGTTCCATTTTATTGCCACACAAAGCTTTCTTCAGCATAGCATTTCCCAAATATGAGGATAACTAAGGGGTTCCCATCATTTGAGAGATATCCGATATAAGGAGTCCACGTTCTTTTCACCTTTTGTTAGACACTACTGTTTATTGTAGATGCCCAATTTTATGGTTTGTAATAAATTATCACGCTTTAATACAATATACAATAATATAGAAAAAAATAAAATAATATTATTCAAATTTATAATCATTACAAATATTTGAGTTTTTTGCAATGCCGCTTCACTACAAAGGAGAAGAAGAATAAAATTTTGTGGGACAAGTTGGGCAATTGGGCCGAGGCAGTGACTGCTGTATCGAGAAAATAAAAAGGGTTATTTTGAGAGCTTCAAAGATTTATCGTCGAACGCTCATCCCCAAAGGAAACAACGATTTGAAGGATATTCTAAGGAACCGACGAAGTATTGGCGAGTTATTGAAATGTTAAAGGTTGGAAAGACACCTTTACTCCCACATAGTACTGGAAGAAAATTCAGGTAACAAACATATATATGTGTACATATTGGATGAACGTTACTCCCTTTCTTCTATGCGGGCTAGGAGATAGAGCGATAAACTTAAAAAGGCTCGCGTATTCACGCCACAACACTTCGCCTATATATGAACCCAAAAATGGACAGACCATCCATTACTGTCCTTGGAAAGCGGTATAATACAAAGCCGTCAAGAAGATGCTGTCAGTGGCTTTTTGGGTTAGGCATCTACCAACCATTCGTTCTGTGAAGAACACACGCGGAATGACCTCCTCTGCAAAGGGCGAAAGCGATTAAATTCTCGTTTCGAAAAACATGGATTCTTTATTTTTTGACATCATTATTCTATATAAAAAGAGTAAACTAACGATAAAGTCCTCCAACCTCACCGAGTGTCTTTCAATCTGTTGACAGATTAAGCTGTGGGGTGTTACGAGTGCGTCCAAGTCAACACACAGAATCACAGACAAACTAAAGTAAATTCCATCTCTCGAATGGGAAAAAAAGCAAGCTAAGCTTGCGATAACATCACTGAGAGAGGTAGAGCTTATTAATTAAATAAACTGTTGTCAACCCTAAGTCAGTGCAACGAATCACCGACCGTACTGGTGGATTACATAGTTTCCAACTCCAAGCTCAGCGAAACCATTTCCCTCGCCTATAAAAACCCACGCATAAAATGACAAGAACCAGTTCCAGTTCCTCTGAAATCGATATGGAGCGCCTATCAGTAGCAACTGGTGAGTCAAATATTGTTTTTATTATATATTAGGCTTCCTTTTCATTTATGTTAGGAGGGAACTCCGTGAGACGTTTGGGTTAGGGAATGCACCTGCCGGGTGGTTACCAGGTGTCCTAAATTGATACCAGGCCACTCCATACTGGGTGGATGCCAGATGGACCATTTCGACAACAAAGGTTTGTCACCATCAACTTAACAGTACACACAAAAACGTCCACAATTTATCCAAGTCTGATACCTGTTCGTTGTTAGGTAATACTGGATGTAGCACTGACATGCCATACAGGAAATCTTGAGGATGAATAGTAATAAGGCTCGAACTCGTTATAATTTACCATCTCTTCGTTGGCTAATTGCGCACCCACAAATCCCTAACGTCATTCTGGATTGCAAGCCGCTAGAATGTGGAGAGAGCTTCATGGCGTCACACACTTTTAAAAGGCACGAGGTGATCTACATGATTCCTCCAAGGAGCGATTAAACATGGGCTAGACGATAAATTGTAACAAGAACATCAAAACCAGGTGAAATGTTCTCGTCCCCGAGCACTACCAAATCGTCACGAGCAGTAATATATAATTCATTCTATTTGCTGGGAGAAGGGCCTCTACCATGCGCGCAGTCCACGCAGCTAAACAAAAAACCTACAAACCCACCAAAATCCAACATAACAAGCCAACTCACTCCGCAAAACAATACTGTGTGCTCGAGACTTCACAAATGTTCTAACCACCATGCACCAGCACACAAAACTGTCTTATCAGTCACCTATATGCATGGATTATTACGAGCCTCTCACTTCGCGCAGTGGAGGGAACACCTTCCATAACTGAATGAGGCGCACTCTCCTCCTCCATAGCGTCTATCAGCCCGATATGAATGCCCGGTACACACCAACCCCATTGCTCACTGAGCACCAATGTTCTACTACAATAAGGGCATACCCCACAAACCGTCTCGGCTTCGAATCCAGAACTACAAAACCCTCTTACATCGAACCAATCACTGACGATATTTCACCTCTCGGTACCTATCTGAAAACCATATGCAAAATCGGGAACTTCATCTCCGTTCAAATTTCTGGCTGCTATGAAGTTGTAACTCACCGCCCCTTAAAAAATAACATTTAATGGAAAAGCCCGCAAACAAAAAGTTGGAAAACCGAAGAAAGAAGCTTGTTATAAAAAACAGGAAGAGATAGACCACCGTTGGTCCGCCGCTAGAACAAAAAGAAACACACCAAGCCTGCCACCTACTGCAGATTCATACAACTAAAACCAAAAAACAATATCCGTGTAAAGTTCCTCTGTCTCTCTTCCATCTTCTATTGAAGAAAGCACAAAACTAGTATAAACCAAACTCAAACCAAAGAATAGCGCGACCTAAGTGATGTAAGCAATCCGGACGACATAAAGAACACTCGCATAATGCACTTTTTTGAAGATACGACGGAAAGAGCGCCACCCCCTACCAGATTCTGACTCCCGACTCATCAGTTCTGATGATTCTAAAGAAATGGATGAATGGTGATGCTGTACTCCGATCAGGGGTGTTTTGTTTTTCAAAGGACCGAGGTGGGGAAAAAATGGAGAAAATGTTGCACAGAGGGTTATTCAGTGGTGTCATCGAGGAACTAGGCGGAGGACAATGCGAGACTCCATTTTTCTTGGATGGCCCATGTCATGACATTTTTTAACAATCGTATTCATTATGTTGCAATATTTCAAACTTGTTTTTGTGAATAAAAAAAACCATTGATGGGAATAAATTGCACCGACGAAAAAAAGACCACTCTTCAAGGTTTGATTAATTTTCATGAGTTATATTACTTAAAAATTATGTTCAAAAAAATCACCAACAATTTAAGAAACTGTTGTTGGAACCTTTTATTTTGAAAATATTAAGGTATACAGATTTCAAAAAATAAGTTTACTGTAAATATAAGATGGTTTCTCCATGTTTGGAAAATCCCTATGTTCTCATATTAGGAACACCTTTTTCCGAAGTCATTCATTTGTCAGGTATTTTGAGTAATTTTTTTTTCTTTTTCCCTATAGTTTATGAAACATAGAACTAAATTTCAAATAGGATACGTGTATTACCAGCCAAATAATGTATTGCTTCACTGGAAAAGAAATGGGTGGCGAAAATATCTCCAATTAAAGGTGCCAAAAATGACTCCGACAAAAAGTAAACTCAATACCTAATTGGGTCCCTTAACCCCAACGTCTCTTTCCCTGGAATCTATATAATTATTTTGTGTGGGGGACTTGTTTTGAATTTTCAGAGTATCATGCGTACATTTTCGAGAGCGATTTAACGGATTTGTTCCTAGTCTGCTGTTATGTGGTTTATCTTTTTTTGTATTGTATAACCCTGGTCTATTATTAATTTATTAGTTTAAGAAGAATGATTTTTAAAACCATGTTTCAAATTTGAGTTTAACCTGCCACTGCACAAACTCAAATGTTAATATCCATCTTCAATATGTTTTTACTTTACTTTTGGTAATAATTTCTTGTTTGAGAATAACTAGGGGAATTAGTTCCTTAACTTGGGTAAGCAAATTAATTAATTTTTGTTCTATAATAGGGATTTTAAAATAAATTGGGAAAAAATAAATTAAAGTTCGGCAAACTCCCCGGGTGACTTTCCTTCGTCCTTTTCCTGATCCCCTTTTTTTCCTCAAAATTTTGGACCGCATTTTAATTTTTTGGTTTGGGGCCCGGGGTTTAAAAACTCCCCTTAAAAATGAAATTCGTATCGGAGTTCGTCGGGTTTTCAAGTCTGAAAGCACCCAAATTTTTTATTTTAAAAATTTGTGTAGTGAAACACACGTAGCAATTAAAAAAATGTTTAATTTGTTTTTTTAGCGCAAATGAAACCCTGCCTCTTTCAACAGTCCCGTATTTGGGTTTTGGTAATACCACTTCAAAATTTATAAAAAAATTTAAACCCCATAAATAAAATTGTTCTTTTAAACCCCTTTAAACATGATATAAAATATGAAATATTTGAATTTTTTTTTTTGCCTTTAAATATAAAAAGTTTTAACAAAAACATAGTTGTTCCTTTAAATGACTTTGGGTTGGGCGATTTACTCCGTAAAAACTATAAAATTAATTAAATTACCCAAAATCCTTTAAAAAAAGTCATAAAAAAACTAAAAAATAAAAAGGGCAACTTTCCCCCAATTAGCTGGGGGAAAATGTAGGGGGCATCCCCTTTAGGGAAAAGTGGTTTATGGTGTTTTGTAAAAGCTCCCGGGGGATTTCTCATTGATGTTTTGAAAAAGGGGTAAAATGATTGGGCTTGGGGGGGAAGATGTTGGAGAGGAATCCCCACGTTTTGATGAAGAGTTGTGGACATTGAGACGACTTTTGAAAAACACGGACCCGTTGGTTCTATTCTTCGTTGTTTGTTTTTTTTATAATCCAAAAAATTTTTTGTTCGGTTTAGTTGTCCCCCCCATTGACGGGAAAGGGGTCTGCGTTAAATTTTTTTTGCCATCCGGAATCTTTGGGTTTTCTCTGCTACCAGTTTAAATCTCCCTTTTTTTTAAATTTTAAATTTTAATCGTTTAATTCCCTTAACTTCCTTGTGGCTTTTATTGGTAAGTTTTAAATTTGGAAGGGTTTTCTTGAAAATTATTATTCATGGGGTTTTTTGTAATTTTACAAAACATAAACAAACCATATATATACTTGTTCATAAATATTTATTTAAATGTAGAAAAGTTTGAAATAATTTAAAAAACTCTGAAAAACGACCTTTCTAAAAATTAAAACAAACCCCATTTTGAATTAAAGGGCCCCAACGGTTTTAAAGCTCAATTGTTTAATAACTGAATGTAGCGGATGGTTTTTAGCCGAACCCGAACGACTGGAAAAAAACAAAAGTCAACCCGACTTAAAAAAAGGGTCGAAATCAAAAAAGTCCCCCCCCGCTGGAAGGAAAAAGGGAAAAAACTTTACTGGACCTGCCCTTTTACCGTTTCACAAAAAGGGGGGCTCGCATTTTAACCCCGCCGGTTTTGGGTATGTAGAGGTGACGAAAAACCACTCTACCCAAAGGGTTTAAAAATTAAAGTAATACCAATTTTATAACATTATAGGCCTTGCTGTTTTTTAAAAAATTTTTAAATTTTTTTTTAAAAACCCCCTTTTGGGCCCCAAATTAGTTTTTTTTGGGATATTTTAATTTCATAAACATTAGCTTGAAAATCATTCATGGAAATAGAAGATTTAAAAATAAAAAAAAGGGGGTTAAAGGGCCAGTATACAAAAGGCCCAAAAGTAGGCTATGTAATAGGCCGGGGGCAGGGGGTGATCAAATGGGGTTTTTCCATTTTGGGGATGAAGGAGGTTTGGGTAAACATTCTCCCCCTAACCCCCGAAATCTTTTTTTTTTTTTTAAAAATTAAAACTAAAATTTAAAAATTTTTAAGGAATAAATTTTTAATTCCCCAAAACTAATATTTTTAAAAAAAAAAACATTTTTATTTTTTGTCATAACACCTGCTGAAGAGTAATTTTTTTTTTCTCTTAAATATTGTAATTTTTAAGGGTTTTTACCCCCCGGCCACCAAAATTTTTTATGAATGGGACCAAAGAGGTGTTTTTAGAAAAGGGTCTCCCAAACCTACATTAATCACTTTGCCCTTGAAATAACATTTTTCACGTTTTAAAAAAAAAATTGGATATTTTAAATTTCCCTTTTCTGTCCAAAATTTTTTTTTTTTTTGTGGCTTTTAAGGGGGGTGGCGGCATGATCTAACCATAATCGGGCCTGATATATTTTTTCCAATGGGGGTTTAAAATTTTTTTACCCAACCATAAATTTTTTATTATTTGTGTTTAGAGGCCCCCGACACAATGAAAGGGCATTAGGGCCTTAGCATTAAAAAAGGTAATGTAAAATCTCCATAGGGGAAGACAGAATAAATTCCCTCTGTTTATATAAAAAGGTGAAGAGACAATAAAAAAAACAAAAAAAAAGGAATGGTTTTCCCCAATAGAGAAAAAAAAACCATTTGAGGAAATCCCCTAGAAATTTCTCAAAAGGGCTCAAAGTACAAAAATTTAGTGAAAAAACCTGCTAAAAAAAAAACCCCAAAAAAACACTCTAAGAAAAAAAAAACAAAAAAAAATTAAAAAA
>JBCFYV010003228.1:0-28393 GCA_039000515.1 Timema cristinae
TTTTTTGGGTGACCATTCGGGGGGTGGGGTGGTGTGGAGGACCTCCAGGATGACTCATTGATGGCTCGGTGCGACTAATTGGTCTTGGTGCTTCTCAAAAGCCCTGCAAAGAAATATATATTACTTAATTAGTGAAATAAACTAAATCATGATATTATAGGAAGCCCAATTTTGACAACCAACATTGAATGTAAGTCACGTAAATTTGGCATTGTATTAAAAGTAAGTTTTATTTGATTTATTAATTAAAAATGTTCACCTAAAAAGTTTATCAAAAGCTTCCGATAATACTTCTCATGGATTACTGTATAATTTTTCTTTGCATCATTTACTAAACGACTAATAATGTAAATATAATTGTAATTATTTTATTTACTCCAATGTGGCAACATGAGTTTCTAGTTTTGAATAACGGGTTTCCTATGAAACTCAGATGAATAGTAAATATATTTTTACAACTCTTGTTTTAACGATCATTTTAGTCACATTTATCTTGTATCTGCATGAGAAATTAAGTATAACCCTCTCTGCATTTTAATAATTTTGGGCCATGTTTCGACAAACTTTACCAGTCTTGTACCCCTTTCAAGTCATAGCTTGACCTTTTCAGCTCTTCATAAAAAATTTTAAATAAATACCTGCTGCTTTCTAAGGTATAAATGTTATTCCACATTTTAATAAAGTTTTAAAGATAGGCTAAACTAGAGTGTGACGAAGGTCTTTTAAAATGTCATTACATCCTTTCAAAATATGATCAATTTGTTTCGTCTAACTTGCCAATATAAAAAAGAATATGTATAGTTAATATTTATTATTTTTTGGGTATTAATGTGATTTATGAACCTATTGAAATTATATCAGTATACAACTTATAAGCTAACTTAAATATACAACAGACACAACACCCAGCCCCCGTCTGTTAATGCATCACCGTGAAAGGTGAAAATCACAGTTCACCAATGATATCTTTTAATCGTGCCAGGAATCAAGCCTGGGACACAAAGTTTAGTACGAGTACATGCTACCACTGAGTTAAGGTGTCAGACCTGAAACTCAGGGTATCACTCCCTGGGGGTATATGCACCACAGTTTGGGAAGTACTTTTTTATTAGAGTATTATAGTCACTATTAGTTACTTAACTTTTAATGTTTTGTTGGATAATTACACTTAACACAGACAACTGTGAGTGATAAGACAGTAGTAGGCTCCTCGATGTTTGTTTCTGATACAATCTCTCCTACCATTTTAATGGAGTGAGATTTTAAATGAGTCTGTACTAAAACATGGTTTGATTTTGTGATTCAAGTAGATGACTATCAACTGCTATGTTTGTTTAGGGAAAATCCTTTTTCGCTTTTGAGGTTTTTTTGTTATATGTATTTGGAAAAAGGTAGAAAAAGGTGAAAAAAGGAACGAACAAAATATGACTTAGACAATGAAACAAAGAACACAGTTCATACTTTACATATGCTGCCACTGGACATTCCTGTGTTTGTCCTTTATGTATTTGTTTCCTTTTACATGTTTTCTATATAGTGTCCTATCATTCTTTACCAATTTCTTCTTCTTCCTTTTGTGTTTTTTGGTCTCCTCTTTTAGGAAGTTGTGTTGTGCGTTTCACACTCCCTCCAAATGATTTTTGATAGAATGAAACCTCGTGTGGGGATTAGGTGGTAACAAGAGTTTTTCTTCAAGAGGGAGCCATTACCTCTTTGTTCAGTGGCAGCAATGTCAAGTGTTCTGTTTTTTATTGTAAAAATCACCATATTGTGTTTGTTCCTTGTATATGTTTCTATCCACCTTTCCTGATCTTTTTCCAATACGTTTAGCAACTGCTATGTTTGATGATCTTAGTTTATTTTATAAAAGGTGCCTGTCGTTTTGAAAGTTAAATTTTGCATGATTTGTGTTTCAGAAGGATCATGTCTTTAAAAGTGTGTGAATTTGTGTTGTAAACGAAATGTTGATGAACTCAAACTCATCCTCTAACCTGGTTGTTTTCTAGCTGTCTCTGTTGCTGCATCAATCTCCTGTACTGCTCCTGTATTCGTTGCTGCTCGTCTTGAGCTGCCCTTCTCCGCCGCCTCTCTTTCCTCACAGAAACCATCCATACCCTCTTCCTGTTCCTGCCCTCAGAGCCATCTGCAGAGGAACATCCAGAGTCTTCCGATGCTTACCAAACCTGGTAAAACAAAAGTTCTAATTGAATCTTCTTCACATTGTAGTTTGACAAATTTACAAAGAATACACAGATAAGTTAAAATGATTTGTAAGATAAGAAGCACAAAAACAAATGAACAAAACAAACAATACTATTAAAAAATAATAATTTTATAAAGAGTAAATTGGGTTTGGTGCATTGACAATTTTTTTCTCATTACCAGAGTGGGTTCTTGTTTGGGGGTTTGTGACATGTTCGAGCAGGGTCGCAATGTTTTCTGAGGTTGCAGCCTTATTTTGCTTTTTAATGTAATTATAATGTTTAAATGGGAAGGTAAAAAATTTTCAAATAAAATGAAAGAGGTTAAAATGTAAAAACTCTTAAGTTGCTTGCTATTGCAGTCTCGTGTTTGGACAAGGAGCACTGCTACCATAGCTTCCAAAATACCCACTGGTTCGTTGATTTTTTTTTGTGACATCTAAAGCAGGGTCGCATTCATATAATAACTATACTGTACAAGTAATTTATAATAACTAAATCAAGACAGGGGGAAAGGGGTGTTTTTACTATACAGTTTCCCCCTTCTATTTTCCTCTGAAATATACTTACCCTAGAGTTGTAATTAAATACAGAAGTCCGACTGATGATACAAAGGGAGAAAATAACTATTTAAAAACTAGGGAAATAAACACTTGTTACTAAGGGGTCACGAGGGGCTCAAAGACAAAGATTGGGGTTTAACCCTGAAAAAAGGTTGGAAACCAATGAATTAACATCTTTTAAAGATAAAATTTTTTAATTTGATGTATTTAACATGCCCCTTTCTGAACCAAATGATTATATGAACACACAACTTATAAACTAACTTAAATTTTTGAACAAACACAACACCCAGCCCCCGGGCATTATTTCATCTCTGTGAAAGGGGGAAAACCCCCCAAATTTCCAATGAAAATAAAATTTCAGCTATGTCAGAAAACGAACCTGGAACTCTTAGCTGAACAGGTAGACATGCTGACGAGTGAGCTAAGTTAGGGAACAAGATATTACTTTTTAAAAATATTTTACACTCATTTAAATATGGCTTATCCCTCCCTATCACATATAGTAAGTACTGATACAATAAAAAGTGTTACCATAAGAATACAACGTTAAGTCTAAGAGGTTAGGTGGTTCCAAGGCCTCCAAGATATTTACAAACACACAAAACATTTAGTTTCGGGACATTGGATGAGACTGGCTCAGGCTCATACTCCCCCTCATCCCCCTCAAACCCTTTCAGGTGGTTCTTTACAGACAAAAAACTACTGTATAGTGAGACAAATAATCTATAAACACACACAGAGAAAGAAACTCGAGCCACATGCGTGCTGCGCGCGCACACACACACATACAGCTCAACTGATGGAAAAGAGGCTTACAACGTCATGCTAAGAAATGGGTGTGATGGGGAGAAAAAGGTGTGTGATGTGGCCTACATAGCTCATTGCGTAGTCCGGGCAGAAATTGGGTGGTTAAAAACAACTCAAACTTGATACGCGATTCAATCATCTGAATAACAGCACTATAACTAGTTGGGACAACGTTAAAAGAGCGTCACCAACCAAACAACGTTTTCATAGACAATGTTAAAGCAGGACTTACTGAATAAGAAAACAAATTTGGTGAAGGACTTACCTGAACATTGAGCCTATTCCTCTAAAAAGCCCTGGTTCTCTTCTTTGCCCCCCTTGTCTTGCCATCAAGTACGGCGTTATAGTGACGACTGTCGAGGACAGCCCCGAACTGACCAAAACCGTCCCCGTTGTCCATGCCAGTGTCTATTGCACCTTCTTCCTCAGCCACTGATCGGACAAGAGAAGTTTATCAGGTCGCAGATTCAAACACCCACAATTTATTACACATTCAAAATAAAATACAGCAGTTAACATGTTTAATGGTTTATAATAAGCTGCCAAACGATTTCACTCTTAGCTTGGCAAAGAATTTCACACTTTACTTATCAAGATATAAATTAAAGTGTTTGAGTGAAAACCTTTTTAAACTGATTGATTTTTGGTACAAGCAATCAAAAGGAATATTGTTTTTAAATTTTTGCTTATATTAGATTTGATTGTAAGCATATAGCTTTAAAGCATTAGAAGGTGAATATTGTTTGTCATAACATAGCACTACACAAAGCTACAATAACAAGCAGAGTTCGCCTAAGCTTGTGCAGTAAGTATTGTAAAGTGAAAGGTGAAATTAAATAGTAATCCGGTGGTTCACACAATCCAGAAGAGATAAATCAAGGGGTTAATAATATTCATTCAAACAATTTATTTAAATTAATCACTATTATAAATTTTGTGTTAAAACTGTTTGTGACACTTGAGAAAATAAGCAAATAATAAATGTTATATACATATTATTTACTTACATGTCTCCATCTCGAGACGGCTGCGGAGTTTCAGCCAGCGGAGCCTCGTAGCTTGCGATCGACAGCTGCCCGGAAGCTCTCATTACAGCCTCGACCCCTAACTGCTCGCACTCCCCCTTGCGCGTTTCGGTAAGAGTATGCAACTCAGAGTCTTCCTGCATTTGGATCTAACAATAGACAATGTGTTATTTCACTGATGCGATGTGATGACAAAGTTTCCAATTCGACTGATTTTTTTGTATGCATTTTTATTGTTTTCAAGGTGTATGCCCTGTCCTCAAACTAAGTGTACAGCAACGATCTAAATCAACACAGTTATAAATAATAATGTACCAAAATAATTGTTAAAATATTGAGACCAATCAACATACATACAATTTTTTACTTTTTAAGTAAAAAAATAAAGTATTAAAAGGAGGTTAGAAGGGCAAGCCTACACACTTAACAGAAAACTTTACGCCTCATAGTTAACAATTAAAACACAACAAAACACATAATTATGTTTGTGGGTATTGAGTACTTGTGAATAGAGACCAACCTCCTGCACCATGGTCTGCAGACTCTCCCAGACTAGACGACTTCTTCATCCCTAGCGAGGACCAAACTCGTTCTTGATGCGTACTTCTGACCTGCATGCAAACAGACACAAAGCTTGTACTTTTGTTACAGAAATTAAATTAAAACAGGTACTGGCTTGAAAATTAGTTGGCCAAGGGACAGATCAGTATTTAAAGTTTGATCAACAAATGCATATAAAGTACCGTTAGATTTTTTTTTTAGTTTATCGTAAATTTGTCATTTTCAAATAAATATAGCTATAAACCGAATTATTCATCAGATACACCAAACTATGATAAGACTCAGTAGACAATGTTAAAAGTATAATGTGGCTATTCTTAAATATAACTGTCACAATATTACAAACCCTTTAATTGTTTGCATTAATCCAATCGTTCATGTTGGCAGTTAAAACAACATTCTATATTAACAATACAAAAAAAAACTAGGTTTACAATAACATACAGCCTATATGTTTTAGTAAAATCCTATAGCTTTGTATGCTTTGTTTATGAGGTGAAAGATTCACCATTGAATCCAGTAAAACACTGAATCCTCGACTCTCTAATACTTGCCAGGATCGGAGATTCGAGTGGCCCATCTCTAGTTTTTACATATTAGTTAAAGGTTCAACATGTGAGATATTAAAATTAATTATTTTACAATAGACCCAATTTACACAGTAAGAACTGGAATAAATAATCTTGTAGATGTTTAAATCAAAATGTCTATTTGCTGGTGGGAATATAATAAATAAATGACAAATAAAATAAAAATAAATAAGATTCACATTTCATGAACATGTGATCTGTTCTTAATTGGCGGTATGCATTGTTTAACTGACCAATGCCAAAGTATGACACATAAAGAATCATCAGAAAAAAGAAATTAATATTTTTCTACTACAACTATTTTGAAATCTTTTCAAATTACATTATTTGCGATATTATAACAATCCAATGAAAACTAAAGTATCCATATTTTCAAGATCTATTTTTAAGATCCTTTACTGTTCTAATGACCTGCAATTAAGGTTTAATAAACTGTATATCATAAATACATTCAGTTAATATTTTACTTATATAGGATTTCTTTAGTAATTGTAGTGTCTTAAAATGTTTTGATACAAAAAATGCATCTCTCTCACACAATAGTTATTGAATATCAATTGGTAAAGGAAAGATTTGGGTTTGACGATGGAGTATTTGAGATTAATTTTAGGCTCGATAATTAGTCTGTATTTAAAGCCTCAAAGGAAACAATTATAATGTATTTAACATATACCGTATAATTAAATAAATATGATTTGATTGAAGAAAATGAATCACAAATAGAAGTGAAGATAAGTTACACATATTTACAAGTGATTGAATATTTTGATACAAGATGGATCTTCCGTAGAGATCGTCTGGAGAGAAGTCTATTACATCCTAGAGAAGATACCATAGGGCATTGAAATATTCAAGCATTTGTAAATATGTTTAATGTTTTTTACTCTTACATGTGATTATGTTTTACAACTCTATCATATTTATTTTACGACAAACTAATAACATAGTCTATTGCCCTTTAAGGTGAACTGGCGGTCTAGGGGTAAGGTGTCAGACTTCTGTGCTGGAGTCCAAGGGTTCAATCCTCGGTCCCTGCACAGATTTATCTGATTACCAAAACCCTTCCTTCACCTCTGACAAGACATCTTGTGAATGTGGGGAATGCCAGGCCTCCACCGTGGTTCGGATCCCACGTTAAAATGTAGGTCCTCCATTTCATCTCACAATCACACTACCATCACACATTAGCGTAAGTGCGTATAACCCAAATGGGTAGAGTAAGACGCGGTGCTAATAAACAACTATGCCCTTTATTAATATATATAATATATATAAGAAAAACAATTAGTAATAGCTTTTAGTAAATAAATAAATGTAAACTAAAATATAAATAAAACATTCAAATAAATGACACATAAAAAGTGTATTAAAAGGAATACTGTATATGCTTTCCAACTCACAGATTAATTTTCATAGTAAGAGCCTTTTCAAAAATACAAACAAATGTTTTGGGGTCAACTTCAACAATGGCGGCAGATTTAATACATGTTGGACCACAAAATGATGGATCAAAGAGTTTCAACCAGTATCATGTATATGTTACAGGCAGTGGCGAAATCTGGATGTTGAAATTAGCCAAGAGATGTCGACATTATCCAAATACAGTAGATAGTCAGAAATAAAAAGTAATTTATCTCATCTTTGACACTACCCGATAATCTTGATACTAGCCAGCAAGCCCTGAATAACGTTGAATACTATTTGTAAAACCAAGCACGTGTAATACAGATTATATTTTGGAACATCATTTTGATTTCTGAAATTGAATGAAAGCAATGCACCGACATTCAAAATGCCTCATTTTGAGTCTGTCTATTCCACTAACCCAAACTAACCAAACATAGCCTAGCCTAACCTAGCTAGCTTAACCTAACCTCAACCCTAAAATTTTGACAATTGATCAAGTGCGGGTGAATAATGTAAATATTAATCAGATAAACTTCGAAAACATTATTTAATCAGTCCCATTTAACAGTATCCATGTATTTAGGATAATTTCAACAATATCTGTTTCCAAGTTCGTACTTTACCCTTAGCATATGTATAAATGCATCTTGTTTCGAGATGGTAAATTATTTGCCGTCATGTTTGTGTTGACAACCCCTGATACAGTGTTTAAAGCTCCGTATGTAGGGAAGAATACTACTGTCTGAATCTGCTTGAGAGCGAGAAATGCTAACTACAGACTCTAAGAGTTGGCTCGAGCCAAGCCCATGGCAACAAGATCCTTGGGTGATCTCGCTGAGAACAAGGAAAAGACAACAGACACAAGAGGTTAGGTTTGCCATTCCATGTGCAATTAGAGCAAACAACCACAGTCAAGAGACTAGTTAGTACAAACACACAATATGTTAGTTCAAACACATGTTATTACACACAATTACATTGACAAATTCAATTACCAGCATGGCCGAAAATTATCATTGATGAAAATATGGGTTTACTCTTTCACAGTAATAAAATCAATGGCCAGGGACTGGATGTTGTGCCTTCATAGTCTTAAGTTAGATTATAAGGCAGATGAAGTTACGACAGGCCTAGCCAGCTGGTAGTGGAAAAGATATTACTTTAATCAAAAATTGACGCAGACCATAGGCTGGAGACAGCAATGGATGTTGTGTGTGTTTCTATCAAGGCCATATTAAGACGAGGCCTTGGGGCCATTACCCCATGTTTCGTGCTTGAAGAGGCCCTTATGAAGCCACACACAATTTTTATTACAATTATTATCTAAAATGTTATAGATTAGAGTTTTCATAAAATAGTACTTAAAAATAGCAAGAAAGAGATAGTATAATTTATCTCTTTCATTCCAACGAGAATACCCAAATGCTGCTACACACCCAGGGAGTCGAACCTGAACCAATAGTGGAATTAACAATTATTTTAGGGAAACAGTACAGAAACTGTTTAAACTAAATTCAATTAAAACTGGAATTGTAATCAAACCCAATAAGTATTTTTAGATTCTATAAGGTTTTTTTGAGTCATAAAGATTCTAACTTTTAAAACCTATTCTTAATAATAATTGCATTTTATGTCCCACTTTATGTTAGTTCTAATTCGATTTCTTTCCACCTCTTTATGAAAAAAGTTTTAGGTATTTTCTCCTTGCTTTTCCCAGGCGTTTGATGAAGTCGAGAGTTGTGTTATGAATGAGATATCAATTTATTTAGTTTTTAGTTTAACTTCAATGTATATTTTGTACCACAATGAAACTGGCCCATTCGTTTCAAATTTAGGTAGTTGTGAGTTTGTATTTAGTATATAGCACCACACTTTCTTGCATTTTTCAAAGTCTCTCTTTGGATTGTGATTAGCATATGAAATAGAGAACTTACACACCCCTAAAAAAAAAAAAAAAATTAATAAACAAAGGTTGAGTTGATTAAAGGTTAGATTAATACTTTTATTTCACATCCACATATTCAAAATTATATATAAAATAAAGAGCATTATGAGAATGATCAAATACAGAAGTTAACCATGCTTGTGACATTTACTACACAACATTTAGAAACAAAAATTTTAAACATAGATACTGAAACCTTTTCACCAAAAACACAATTCTGCTTTAAATATAAGACTTAGTAAACCCAAATTTTGCACAGCACCTTCCTTATCCTGTTTATCAACCTAATACGTCCAATTTTCATTAAAATTCCTTTTTAAAAATACAACCATACTCCTTGCAGAAAACGGGTATTGAAATATCTACCAAAGCAGTATTTACCAATTTTTCTTTTCTACATTTTTTGTTTTTTGTTTGCTCTTTGAAGAAGATGCTTGCACGTTTCACAACCCCTCCTGAGAGTTTCAAAACGACGAAACATGGTCAAGGGATTGGTGGTAACAATCATTTTTTTAAGAAAGCGCCTTTACCTTTTGTCCAATGGCAGAAAGTAAAGTATGATCTGTGTTTTTTTTTACATTGTAAAACCCATATTGTATTTTTCCTTTTTATATGTTTTCTTTTCACTTTTCCGTACCTTCTTCCATATACATACACAAAAATACAGTTACAAACCCGACTAATGCTGATTCATGAAAGTAGATCTAGTTATTATTTTTCCACTGACAGAAAAACCAATCTTATGAAATTTTGGACTTTTGGAAAAAAAATAAACCACGAAAAAAAAAAAAAAAAAAAAAGTTTAATGGGGGGGCTGTAATATTTAAATTTCAGAGCTAGGAAATAAAAATTGTTGTAAAATTTCAATTTGATTATTTATTTAAACTAATAGTGGTTTTGATGATTTTTTTTTAAAAATTTTGTTATTATAATTCTCTCAAAACACTTTTTTTTTTCAAATGTTTTTTTAGTTGGGAAAAATTATTTGAAAAATTTTTAATTCATATTCAACAAAAATAAATTTTTTATTAAATGTTGGGGTTTCCAAACCAAGGGGGGTAGGAAAACGACACGCAAAAAGCATTTTAAAAGAATATCTTTGGCCGGGGTTAAAAATAACTATTCACTTACTTTAAAAATTTGGTTTAACCAAAAAATCAAACTATTTATTGTATGTCACGATACTAGAATTATTGCTGAATATTTTTTTTATTTTTTTAAGCTTTTTGGGGGAATTTTAGGGTTTTTTCTTTTCATTTTAAACTCACCAAAAAAATAAACAAAAAAAAAAAATTTGGGGAGTGTGGAGGCATAGACTCTTTTCAAAGATCTTTTGTCGGCTCTTTTTGTCTTTGAGCAAGAAATAAAGATTAAAAAAAAAAACCATTTCTTGCATCAATTTCCCATACAACCAAAAATTCCACACGTTTTTTGTTTCATGTGACCCCAATACTTATACTTTAATGTATTCTTAGCAATTAAAAAGGCATGATAGAACAAAATCAGATTGAAATCAACCAATAAATTTTAAAATATTTATTAAAATTTCAAACTAAAATGCAACAACAAAATACTGTTTTATAACTTACCTTCCCAACTTGATTCATTGCCCTTTTTTTATTCGATTTTGTTTTAAATACTGGAAATGATATCCTTTTTGACGATCTCTTTCCTCCTGCAAAGTACAAGAAGAAAAAAAAGAAATAAAATTATTGACATTAAGGTAAAAAAAAAAATAAAATTACATTAAAATTTCCCCCATAGGAAAATACTTGGAAATAATACACGGGGTTTAACCTTAATTTTTTGTTGCCTGATAATTTACATATTTTGGCATAAAGAACAGTCTTTTTCCGACATACTTCCCGGGCCAAAAATCACCCTTTTGGGAAAACCACGGCACTTCTCTAAGGACACTAAACAAAAGTATTTAAAAAAGTGTGATAGATTGAATAGGAATTAAAATAAATAATCAAATGACCAAAAGATAAAATAAAGAACATTATTCACTCTAAACATACTTTGTACATGATATTTGTAAGTTACATTTGGAATTTTTACTACGAAGTCAAAACGACAATTTTTGAAAAAAAATCAAAGTTTTCGTAACTTTGACACCCCTATTTTAACCAATTTCCCCAAACCCAAGAATTTAACGGGCTAGTGTAGGTACACCCCAAACAAAAATCCCTGCTTTGCTCGAAGGGAGGCGGTTTGGTGGCACCAGTTCTCCCTCTAATTCCCTGTCGAGGCGGGAAACAGGTTTTTTCACCGTTTTAAATTTCAGATATAAACACAATAAATAATTCCTGATTTGGGGAAAAATAAAATGGATGCTTAGGTTGAATAAAAAGTTGTTTTTGATAAAAATCCTTTTGATTAAATAGATTAGGGTAAAAATGGTAACACAACTTTTATTTAAGAGTAAGTGCAAAATATAAAAACCAATACAAAAATTTATATATACAAAAACCCAAAGATGGACGTTAAAAATAATAACTTTACATGACACGTTTTTCTTCTACATCCTTTTTTTTAAAATTTTCCACAATAAAATTTTATAGCAGTTTCCCAAAACCCTGTCTTTTTAAAATGTTTCTTTTGTCAAGAAAAAAACTTTTACGTAAAGGGGATTTTTTTTTAATTTTGGAATGTTGTTATCTTTTTCCCAACTTTAAAAAACCCAATTCAAAAATAAAAAATTTTTCTCTTTTTTGTTTAAAGGGCAACAATGCCGAAAATGTTACTCAATTTGTGGTAAAATTATGTTCAAATTTGGGGGGACTATTTAACAAAAAAGAAAAAAAAAAAGGGAAAAATGTTACCTTTGTGCATTCCCACATTTTTCCCCTTTCCTAGGGGTTTTCTTCTTAAATTTACACTTAGTAGTTTTTTTTTAAATTTTTATAAATTTTCCTTTTTAAAAAAATTTTTGGGGTCACTTAACCACCTCATTGTTAATTTATAAATTTAAATTTTTAGAGTTAAAGTTAATAATCTTTTTCTTAAACAGTTAACCCTGTGTGAATCCACAATTTTCCATTTCAATCAATCCAAATTTTTTACAGAACAGTTTGAATCGTTTCCGAATAAAATATTTTTTTTTGAAAATGTTTTCATACCCAAAAATCAAAAAATAACAATGCTTTTGGACTTTGAAAATTTTTTAAATTTAATCAATTTAAACAAGTAAACAAAGCCCATGATAACTTATAAATGCAAAATTAAAAATTACAAATTCTTCTTCAAGTAAAATTATTCTTAAGCAAAAAATAATGAATTTCAAACAAAACTAAAAAAACAAATCTAAATTTACTTAAATTCAAAATTTCAAATCCCCCCAAATCCTCAAAAATAAACCAAAAGTTTGAATCAAATTCAAATTTTACAAAATTCGAATTTTAGATTAAAAGTTTTAAAGGGTTCGCACGGCTTAAAAATTGTTTAAAAGTTACTTGCAAAAAAAAAAAAGTGAAAAACTGAGAAAAGTGACTCACTTGTATCTTCCCAAAAGGGGGACGGGGTCTTTTGCCTAAAAAACATTCAAAATTAGGAAAAAAATAAAAATGGAACGGCCTATGTGTTGGGGCAGCATGGGGTGGGCAAAATTTTCCCCTCTTCTATGAGAACCATCTCACCTGGGGGGAGGTTCCCGGGGACAAACAATTTGTTACCGAAAAGGGTTTTTTTTTTTCGTTGGTTTTTTTCCAATGTCACGGGTACCTACAAGTCAAAAAATTTTACACATTAGATTTTAAAAAAAATTTGTTCAAAAACTTATCAATTGATAGAACTAGGGGTTGAGGCCCCAACTTACCCGAAGTAGCTTTCATTTCGAAGAGAATTTGATTTGCAATTTGACCTTGATCTGTCAAGACTGTTTCCGCGTTTAGAATTAATAATAATCATCAAAAAGTAATAACAAAAAAAAGAGTGGATGTATGTTACTATTGCAAAGAATGAAGTAGTATTGAAAAGGCAAACAAGCAAACCAATGTTTTAGGGAGTGGCTGGGGTTTTGCGGGAGAAACACAAGAGAAAGGGAATGCATTGGAATAAAAATAAGATGTTAAGGGGAAAACCTTTGGGACGGGTAAGTAATAAGGGGTGCTGAAGGAGTGGGTTTAAAGGGGAATCCAATAGGCATTGAAAGAAGCTCTTACACTGATTTGCACATATCGAGAAAAGTGTGAATTAGTACGAAGCACACATAAAAAAGTAATTGGGATCAAAGGAAGGGGGGCCTTTAAACTGGTTAAGTTTGTAGATAAGTGCGAAAAAGAAAACTTTAAGATTTTTAAATAATAAAAAACGATATGACTCAGGTATGTTGTTGAAGAGAAGGGAGTACAAGAAAGGGAAGTGTGGGAAAGTTATAGGATGGATAATTTTAAAGGGTTTTAAATTTTTTAGCCAAGTAAAATTTTTGGCTATCCGTTAAAAAACCGGCGTGATTAAGTATGCATGTATGTTTTTATATAGCAAACACAAAAAATTTTTAAAGAAATATTTTTAATTAATTTAAAACAGTAAGAAAACATTACGAAAAATGAAGACCCTTTTGGGGGCAGTACGGGTGTACTTTTTTTCACTCATTTTTCATTTAATTAGTTTATCTTCATTAAAATTGAAATGGGATAGAATATAAGCAAAACCACGATTTTCCAAAAAAACTGTAAGCCTAAAACGTTCACAATTGATTGGGAAATTTAAAAAATTTTAAAAACATTTTAAATTTAAAACTTTTTAAAAAAAAAATTTTTAAAGTGATATTGAAGAAATCAACCTAAGGATGGTTAGGTTGGGCCCAGACATACATTTTTAAATATAATTATAAAGAATCTGCTCGAGAAAAGTTCGAAAATTTATCTATTCCCCAGGTTGGCGGGATTAGTTTCCACCCCGGGGGGTTGGTGTTATAAAAAAACCCATTAGCAATAACTAAAATTCCTGGAGCCCGTGTTTCAGAGGTTATTCTGGGAGGACTGCCTTTCAATTTTACGCGTTGAAACTGTCCTCTTTCTTACCAAAAATTTTTACATTTTTGTCAGAGTTCTCATCGTTCCGAGTTGTCGTCCGGATCGGTCTTTTCTTCTTCCCCTCACCAAAAGTTTCGGTACCTTAAACTAAAATAAAAGTCTCAAACTAGACAAAAACAATAAAATTTCCCCCAAACAAAATTTAAAAATATTAATACAATAAAGGTAGGAGTGTAGGGGAGGCAAGTAAAAAAAAGTAATTTTGCAGTTGTATAAAAATACTTTTAGTTTTTTTTTTTTTTTTTTTTTGCTAAAATAAATCAAATTTTTTTTTTAAGTAACTTAGTTTAATTTTTCTTCACAGGTGATATCAAAAGAGTCAGAACATAGCGCATTAATGCAAAAATTTTTAAAATGAGTTAAAAATTTGGGTATTACCTTTTTCATGTAACTGAGGTAGACTGGGAATTATTACCTGCGGACATGGGGGCCCTACAAATAACTATTGTGAACGGGGTGATTTAAGCAATACATAATCAATCCCCCAAAAGTGGTTCTACCTTTTATTCTTTTTTACTTTGGGTATTACCGTTCCCCACCACTAAAATTTATCTTCTTTCCCATCAGGCTGCCCAAACACAACTCACCAAAGACCGGACGGGGCTGGAGCAGATCGCGTCCAACTTTTTTTGCGGTTCCATTGCTGAACCCCCCTAGACCAGGGAGGCACCCACGCGCTTAGGAAGATATACCCCGGGGATAGCCCTTCTTTTGGAGCATAGTTTTCCCTTAGACAAGAAGGACTATTGGTGACCTATAAAGCCCTATCCAACATTAAGTGGATTACCCCTGAACATAGGGGATAAACTTTTTTTTATTACAAAAATTTGAAAAAGCGAATGTGGATTTTAATGGATATTTTAGAATGAGTGAAAAATTAACATATTTTCCATTTAAAAAAAGGGATTACCCACAACAAACCGGGAAATAGGATAAAATAACTACAATAATATAAAACAATTAAATCGTTGTATTATCTTTTAATTGGGGGTCTCCTCCTATGAACAGTCTCGAAAATTACAATTTTGACTGCATTTGGAGCATAACAGCCCTCCCCGATTGAGGTGTGGGGGCTCTCCAAAAGCTCACGATATAGTAGCGAAAATTTTCCACACATTACAAGTTTCCCCCTTTTTAAGCATGATGAAAATGCCCTAAGATGGGACAAATCCGGATACTCAGGGGTTTTGGTGCGCTAGACCAAAGGTTTTGGGTTTAATTCACGTGTCCAGGTTGATTTTTTAAATTTATTTTAGTTTAAATTATAAGGAAAAATTATCACTTATCTAGCATTAACAAGAAAAAATGGCCCCCAAAACTTTCTCTTCTTTTAATAAACTTATCACTTACATTACATTAATATACAATTTTCCACATTTTTTAAGAAACTGATAAATTTATTTTTACGTTTTGTTCAACATAAAAGCTAGTGTATTGTGATTGCTTAAGGGGTGAAAGTTGAAATGAAAAATTTATTTGAGTTCAAACTTTGGTTTTTTTAAAAAAATAAAAAAAAAAACATAATAATAAGCCCCTCTGACCTGATTGTTTCCAGGGCACAAGTTGGACTTTAAAGAAAAATCCGTTTGACATTTAGAAGTTGGCATGGTCTTTTAAGCGGCCATCCCGAACCGGCCCCACCGGGGCAAAAACTTTTAACGAAGATCCCCAATCAATCAGACCATAGAGTTTTTGGAAAGTTGTGACTGCCGTCGTTTTTCCTTTAAAACGCTAACCCCTGTAAAAATTACTTAAAAAATATCAACTTGAAGTGACAAAAAAATGCAGTCCAAATTTTAACATTTAAAATACAACGCTCTCTCCCATGATTAAATTTCACTTCGATATAAGGGTATAAGGCCACTCTACTATAATTGACGCCTTTTAGGGGAATATTGGGGTTTCCCAAAACTGATCAGGGAAATGAGGTTGTTTTTTTTTAAATTATTTTCCCTCCCCCCTCCAAAAAATGGGGGAAAATCTCCAAATTCAACCTTCTCATCCTGCAAATTAAAAACATCGTTTTAATACGAACAGCAAATACGCCTGCTAAAAGAAAATCAATCATGGTGGTCCGTTATGATCTGGGTTGAAACATGAGGTTCCATAACTTTTAAAATACCTGTTTCAAACTTTCCATGGATTTTTCAAGTAATTCATGTTTTTTTTATAAAACGTAAAACAATTTATAACACAAAAAAAAAATTTTTAAATTACTCAAATCGATAGCTCAAACTAAATTTCCCTAAATTAATAGAAAAAAATTATCAACTTCTGCTTTTTGTCACACTAAACCTCACAATTTATCTATTAAATAGCATTTCTTTAAAGAAAAAAAAAAAAAAAATCATTTTAACTTACTACTTATTTTAAAAAAGATATTTTGTGTGAAAAGTTTTAAAATCTTTGACTTTGTTTTAAATTTTTTGTCAGTTTCAAATTTTAAATTTAAAGCAAACTCAGAGTCGACCTTTTATAAATTTGTCAATAATCAATGGGCAAAAGTTGTTTTTGGTGTACAGTGGCTTTATTCAATCTTTTTGATTATAATTAGATAGGGCCCCAAATGTCCGTGTTAAATCATTCATACCCCAATCACCCCTTTCATATTTCAAATTTGTATACGTTTTTTTCCCCTCCAAAAAAACAAAATATTTTTATTAAAAATTTTGTTTTTTCATTAATTTGAAACTACAATTATTATTTTGTATTCTTAGGAAGTATTATATAATCGTTGATAGCCCTTTTTTTTAAATAAAATACTAAGAACAAACTACTGTTCCAAAGGAATGATGTAAACACTTTCAATAATTTTTGAAAATAAAGACCTCTGCCGGTTCCCTACTCCCTTTGACCTTAAAGAGCACAAGGATTTTTTGGTGTTTTTGTATCTGGTGAACTTCTTTTCGGGAAAATTAGCAATTAGGATCTGGGGGCAGTTATTTACCCCGCATAAATTAATTTGAAGTAAGGTATAAAACTTCCCAGCCCCCTCCAGTGTAAAGGCGGGAATATCAAATTTAGAATCTCTCGATGTTTCCAGGGGAACACCAACCTCATCGAAATTGGTCGGCCGCTAAAAGAAAAAAAATTACAAAAAGTGTATTATACATACAAATGGGGAATTTTAAAGTATTTAATGATTTAAAAATTATAGTCAAATCTTCAAAGGAAGAACCAAAAAGTTGTATATAATTAAGAATTAAAATAAAACTAACCAAAATTAAAAGAGAATGCAAACATTTAAACAAATATAAATGACAACAGGACTCAAAATATTTAATATCAATAACTACATTTTGTTTTTAAACTATTACAACCAACAAAAACCCAACCCTTCCATGCATAAAACAACAATATTCTTGAATAACAAGTTTCAAAAAATTTTATTGACAAAAATGTCATTTTTGAAACAGAAACCTATTTCTTCATCATAAAGACAAAAAAATACCAAATAACTAAAATTTAAAGATGATAACATAAATTATTTAAATCCCCTAGTAAAAGGGTGGATGGCTAAGTTAACGGGTTAGCTCAGATCAAAAATTTTGTTCAAACAAATCTGATGATTTTGCCTTAAAAATTAAAATACGAGAAAAAAGACTCTGGTACAAAGATTATGATAGCTCAGGGAAAACCCATTGGGTTTTAAAGCCAAAGTCCTTTTTTCAATTCTCAACCCAGGTACATTTTCAATTAAAAAATATAAATTTAAGCGACAAAAAACCTTTAATTAACAACAAATTAGTTGGCTTTTCAATAAAAAAAAAAAATTTATTTAAGAAAAATTATATTTTAAAAGTGATCTAAAATGTTTTTTTGAACCTTTTGATTTTAAAGTTTTTAAAGACAATATTCCAGAATAAAGAAATCAACGGAAATTTCCAACAAAAATCACACATAAATCCTCGAACTGTTTTTTCCGGAATTTTCTGACAGTTGGGGGTTTTTGTACAAAGTCGGTGTTTGTTTCTTTGGGTGCCCATGAACTCCCTGTTTAAAACACGTCAAAAAAACCAAACAGCAGGTTAAAAAAACAACCACAGAGCACAATCACCCAACAATAGCCTCACCACAGTATAGCACAATTAAATTTGCATAAGAGCAAAGGAAAAATTATTAAAACCCCTTTTTAAAAAAAATTTGAACTTAGCTAAAAAAACACACACCCCCAACACAATAAAAAGTTTCCAAAAAGATTGTGAAGGCCATTCTTTAAACTTGAACAAAGTTATTGAATATAAAAAATATACAATTTACGAATTAATTTTTAAAAAAAAAAATTATTTTTTTAAAAAAGAAATGTATTTGATTTTGTCCTAATTCAATACCCACAACATTTTTTTCAAATGATAAAAATTTAACAAAAAAATTTGTGTATTTTAGCGTCAATGTTTTTATTGGTAAAAGTTTTTAATGGCCTAATTTTATAAATTTTTCAGAGCCAATTAAAGTTTACAGAGTTTCCACACCTTTTTTTTCACTTAACCCCAAAATTTGTATTACACAGTTTAAGCATACACTTTTAGTTTAACCAAAAAGTACATTATTCACTATGCAGGATTTTTCCCCTTTCCGGGGGAACCAAGGACACAAAAAAAATTTTTTTTACACTGATGTTTAATGGGTTGCCTTAAATCATTCGGGCTAGCACCTTTCAATAAAAACCCCCTTTTTTGGAGTATAAATAAATTTAATTATGTTTTAAAAGCGGTTAAATTTTGCCCAAAGTTTTTTTTCCCTTTTAAAATATGTTATTTTATTCACCTTTCCTGTACCTTTTTCCCAAAAATTTAAAAAAAAATACCTCAAAAAGCAAAAAAAAGGCTTTCCTTAAAGAGACTATCAAAAAAAAAAAACTACCAATACTTAAAACCGGGTGGATTTCACGATCGGTCGGGAATTTGGGGCTGGTGCCTCTCCTTCTGACACCACAATGCCCCCTTATCCCAGGAGATGCGTTGCAAAAAACCAAAACCCTCTGCCGGGGTTTTACCCGCACCCCACCCCATTCACCTCAACAGTCGTCCCCGGGGCCAGACCCGTCTTCCAGAGCCGCCCCCTGCACCAACAACCCTTTATAAAATCACAAAGACCAACAAAGACCCTCATGTTGCTTCGATTAAAAATGTTAAAATAGATCCCCAATTTTACCCGGTATTGAAGAAAAAAAAAAGGTCTTAAGATCAATTCATAGTCAGGTAAATCCACTTTTTACAGACCAAAAAACTTGGATCTGAAAACAGAAAAATATACATAAGGGAAAACATAAAATAGTAAAAATAGAAAACACAGTCCCTTAAATTCCTACAATTATATGCAACACCTAACAAAGGGCCATCCTAAGGGTTGGTCAACTGTCGGTGTGTAGAGTGACCCTAAGTTGTGATGTAACAATTTTTTTTTCCCCCACCTTGGAAGGATGTTTTTGATGAGATGGGGGGTTTCCACCCGGGGTTTTCCCGGGGGAAATGAACCCCAATCCCGGGGGGCCCGGGCCCAACCCCACCGATCTTGCACCAATCTTTGGGGTGTTTGGGTGAAAGGAACTGGAGGCCGCCCTTGCCGGGGATGGACGGGAGACACCTTCTTGGGGGAAAACAGTCCCACCCAAATCAGGGTTCCACAAACAAATATGCCACAAAAATTTATATTCCCATTTTCAATTTTACATATTTAAAGAAAAGAATAAAAGTTTTTATTATAAGAATTATGTAAAATATATTGTGAAAAAGTTACAAATTTTAAAGTAAAATTAGATAGGTCTTTTTTTTTAGCATGCTTAACTGTACCAGATGGCCGGGAGGAAAACTTGCAGATCAGCTAATAAAAATTCGAGGTTAAAACAAGAGGGGGGAAAAAAGATTTCCAGCTTTGGTCAAAGACGGGAATTCATTACCATTAGGTTGTGTTATTTGGTGCAGAATCTGTACTGTTACTGGGGTTAAAAAAAAAACCCATTCGGTCCACAATGGGGTCGTGTTTGAAAAGAAGATGAGCTTTAAAAAATAATAAGAAAACAAAGTAAGGGTGAAAAATTTTAAATAAAAATTTGGGAATTTATCACTTAATTTTTAATTAAAATAAAACTGGCTTTTATTGATAAGTTTCTACCTTGAGTAAAAAGATGTTTAAACATTTTAGGGGCATTTTATGTGGAGGTCGTACTATAATTTAGCCAAAAGGGGCACAGAATAAGTTCAAAAACCAATATTTCCCCAGAAAAAAGCATTTCATTAAATTTTCCCCAGAAAACCAACACTCAATATAAAACATTTAAAATTTTATAGAGGGACAATACACAATAAACAAAAAGCCCGCTAAAACTCTGTCACCCGTTTTTCTCCTAACCTCAACCATTTGACATCCATTTCCTCGGGGCGGTTGGCAAGCGAGGAAACCCGTCACCGGCTTCTTGAGAAATTACCCGCAGCACGCGATCTGATAACACGAAGCGCCTCTGAGGACGCAGTAGTCCCCTTAAACTCCTGCACCCCCTTTAAGAACAAACAACACAACTTCTGTTCATGAAACCCGCACAAAATCATTCTCTACATTTGGGTTTTTAAAACAAACTATAATGGCCTGTGGTATACCGCCCTTTTGGCTGCTGACCTAGAGGGCCCGAGGTTCAATTCCGGGTGGGACCAGGGGGGTTTTTTTTTGAAAGGGGAATAATTTCCATGGTCCACCATGGTTTGGGGAGTTAGCTTAAGATATTAAGATCTCCATGGTTCACCTGCTAATTTAAACCACATCCGCTCCACCCACAGGACATGGGAAAATCCTCCACAAAAAGATGTAAGAATATAAATTCGGGCATTTTTCCTTTCAATGGTTAGTAAAAAACCAAACTTTCTGCAAACGAGTAAAATTGATGTAGCCCAAACCCCCCCATTATTATTTTTTTATTTCTAAACAAATTTAAAATTTGGGCCCAAAATATTTTTCTTTTGGGTTTGTTTATGTCCCCCGCTTCAACAACTCAACCACAAAGTTAAACAAGACCCAAAAAAATTTTTTTTCCCCCCACAAAAAAAGTTTCATGGCTTAAAATATTCAAAATTAAATAACAATTTTCCCCTAAGGCCCCATCCCAATTCCCAATATTTTTCCCCCCGTGGTTGGGAGGCAGGCCCCAGTCGTGGGCTCCCCGCAAAATTTAAAAATCATTTTTAATTGTACTTTAAAATTAATAAGGGGGGCCAAAGTTTTAATATTTTCAATTGAAACAAAGTTTAATAGCTAAATTATTTTTGTTATATTTTCTAAAAAACCTGGGGATTCAATTAAATTTTTAAATTTATATTGAAAACATGATTAACAAATTTCATCCTAACTACAATTACTATCACAAACACGCAATTTAATTTTTTTTTATGTAACATTGAGTGAGTTGCAATACACAAAATGACAAAAAATTTTAACATTAAAGTATATTTTTTAAATTCAAAAATTTTTATTGAAGCTCCCTAATAATTGTCAAATCCAAATTTTTTTTTTCGAACGAACTAATTTTCAAAGTTTCACACCCCTAAAAACTACTATTATTTTTTTCTGAAATTAATTTTGTTTTTTAAAAGTTTGGTTTATAATTTTCCTTGGTTCTTTTTAAAGGGAAGAAAAATGTTAAATCCATTAGATTCACAACAAATCTAAACCCCTTCCCCCTTACCTATCCCCCGGGCCTTAACTTGTATATTTCCTTAAAAAAGAAATTCGAGGGGAATTAATTAGAAACGGTTGAAAAACCCCCAAAATATGATACGGATAAAAGCCCCACGAACCATTAGACTACAGAATCAGTTTTTACCTGTGAAAGGCATGTTTAGAAGGTTTTTGCCATTGATTTCGATGATACTTTAAGATGGCCCCCGCCCTCGCGGTCAATCTTCCCCCTGGCTCTATCCCCGCACCAAAATTCCCCGATCCTTCCCCAACGGTCATAAACGGGGCCACATGGATTTCCCAAAAGGGTCCTATCGTTTCGCATCACTACTACTCCAAACAATTTTTTTTAACGATTGGTAAAAGTAATTTTAATAGTCAAAATTGGGGAAAAAAAATAAGTTAAATTTAAAAAAAGTTTTCTTTTTTTAATAAAATAAAAATATTCCAACAAATGTGTTTGTCAGGGGGACCAAGTCTTTAACAATTTTTCAAAATTACATTTAAAATTTTGATCATACAAAAATTTTACATTTTTTAAGATTCAAAAATTTTTTTTGAAAGAAAAATTTTTAGATTTTGATTCGAAAAAAAGGATTCTACCCATCTCTATGTATAATTAATACATCATTGGTGACTTGTGTTTCCCCAAATTCCAAACACAACACAGTAAGGAAAAAACCGCTTTCAGTCTTACTTTTTGGAATTTAGTCCCCCTATTCGGAGTCCTGCCAAGGTGAACATGGTTCCCTAAGGAATGCTAGAGTTAGCCTGCCCAAGGCTCCTTTTCCACGTTTCTCTAGGCAAGGACTTTTACTGCTCCTTTCCAGCCCCCCGCGTCCGCCCCAAAGTAGACCCTCCCAAAGCCACCCAGGAAAATGCATCAGACCGCTGGACCCTCACGTACAAATCGTTTTTAAACGACCCTTCTTCCCCTTTTCCCTTTTCTTGAAAGTCCAGTTGGGGGGACAGGTGGGCCCTTTCCGAATGTTTTGAACCCTCCTAAAGAAAATTTTTAAATTTTTTAAACTAAAATTTTTGAAAAAACCTTGAATTTGGTTTTTGGTATACAAAAAACAACAAAAAAAGGCCGGTCAGTTTTGAAAATGCCCCCACTTTCCCCTTTTTCTTCCCCAATTTTTTTTTTTTTTCCCCCCTTTCTCACTTTTACACTTTATGTTTTTTGCTTTTTCCATCTCTTTTTTTTTCCGCCTTTTTTGGGGGTTTTTTTCCCACAAAACTTTTTCATTTTTAAATTTTCTTTTGGGGTTCTCTTCTTTCCATCCAAATTACCCAATTTTTTTTAACCATTAAAACCCCCCCTTTTTCAAGTTCCCCCCTTTATCCCTTTTCCCCCCCCATCTCATGTACACCGGATAACCATTTTCCCCCTCCTGTTTTTCCTTTTAAAGCAAGATTTATCACTAAACAAATGAAAAAAACCCAAAACGGCTTTTTATTTTTTTCTGCCCCGCCCGATTTTTTGGTCATAAAATTTTTTGTTTACTTATAACCAATTTTTCCCCTTTTGCTAAAAAACCCCAAAAAAAAAACTCACCCCGGCCCCTGAAATATTTAAACCCCAAAAAAAAATTTTATGATTTTTCGCAAAAAAATAAAAATAAATAATAACTACGGGGAAATAAATTTAAAAAATTTATATAAAAAATTTTCTTAAAAAACTAACTAGAAGGCCCCCTTTTTCCCCTTTCCAAAATCCAAAATTTAAAAGAAAAAATGGAAAAAAAAACCTTTTATAGGATTCGTAAACATTCCCCAAAATACCTTGCCAAAGGGTGTTTTTTCCCTTTCCCAAAAAAACTCGTACAATAAAGGGGGGGCAGACCACCTTGGAGGGGGCCGCCCCGGGGGGGGTGGGTGGGAGCCCCCCCCTTTCCCCCCCTTTGGCTCCCCCGGGCCCCGGTGGTTCCCCACCCCCGACAAGTTTTTGGGTTAAAAAGCGGGTTCGCCCCTCGCCACCTGCAGAGGTGCCGTAGATCCACTCGCACTGTTCCCCCCACCTCAATAAACGGGCCGAGACGCGGTGGTTTTTGGGGCTTTGCGCAGACTATGGAAAATTAAAATGTGACAAAAACTAAGATCTAAATCTTGCAACTAAAACTAAATTCTCCAAAAAAAAACGGGGTATTTGTATAAAAATGTATCAAAATATAAATTAAGTCAAAATTTTTTATTTATTAATAAAAGTTTGAATCCAACCCAAAATAAAAAGCCCTGATTTTAGATAATTTGAAATTTTTTTAAAAAATTTTATCAAAAAAAAAAGGTAAACTAAAAAAACCCCCGACAAGGGAAACCAAACAAGAGGTCAGGGTTCAATGTTTTTTTGGGGTTTCCCCCAAAAATTTTTCCCCCCCCCCCCCCATTTTTTTTTTCCCCCAAACCCCAAAGGGAAATACTGGTGGGATTTTTGACTTTCCCCTTTATTAGCACGGGTTGGGGTTAAGCATTTAAATTTTAGTGTGCTGAACATAAGCCTTTTTGGGGGAAAAAAACACATGGAATGGGCGGGTTGTATCCAAATAAAAAAACTTGTAAAAGGAATTGGGGAACATAGCAAAAAAAAATTACTTTCTTTTTGGGGGGGGAAATTAAACGGATAAAAAAAGGGGTTAATCCCCCAACTCCCTTCCCCAAAAATTATAAAAAAGCTCTTTAAAAAATTTACTTCTAAAAATCTTTGATGGGGTTTCTTATTTTTTTATACCTATTGATTGGGGGACCCATCCACGTCTTCCCTGAAACCCAAATTTCCCATGGGGTTTCTTTTTAAAAATATCCATTGGGATCAG
The DNA here is from genome assembly GCA_039000515.1 of Timema cristinae. NCBI lineage: Eukaryota > Metazoa > Arthropoda > Insecta > Phasmatodea > Timematidae > Timema > Timema cristinae. The sequence continues at coordinate 24,623 of JBCFYV010003228.1, forward strand.
TCCCCAAAGGGAAAAAGGAGTTTTCAAAAAACGTAGGGTGAAAAAAATTTAAAAAACTGTTTTTTAGTAAACGCCAAAAACCCCAAAAACCCCAACACGTCCCAGTATAGACTAAAAACCCACCTGAAAAATTCCCTTTAGACTAAGACCCACCTGAAAAATTTAGTTAGACAAGGGCCCCCCCCGAAAAAATTTTTGGTATAACTAAAAACCAACTAAAAAATTTTTATATAGACTAAGACCCACCTAAATATTGAGTATAGCTAAGACCCCCCCCGAAAAATTTTAGTATAGACTAAAAACCCACGAAAATGTCAGTATAGACAGAGACCCACAAATATGTGATTAGACTAAACCCCCTAAATATGTCGATATAGACTAGAGACCCACTGAAATATTCGAGTTAACTAGAACCCCTGAAATATGCGAGTATAGATAGAGACCCACCGAAAATTCGAGTTAGATAAACCCCCCTGAAATATGTCGATATAAATAGAGCCCACTTAAAAATGTCAGTTAGACTAAGACCCACCCAAATAGTCAGATGCTAGAGACCCAACCAAAATTTCAGTTAACTAGGAAAACCCCCCTGAAATAAATTTTGAGTTAAGACTAGAAACCCACTGAAAAAAACGAGTTAAAACTAAACCAAATAAAAAAATTTATTAAAAACTAAAGAGACCCACCGAAAATAGGAAAATCTAAAATGGGGCCCCCCCTTTTTTTTCATTTAAAAGAGCCCCCAAACCCCTGGTTGCGAGTAAAAACTGGCTGAAATATGTCGGGTAAAAACTAAAAGGCTAACTGAAATATTTTTGAGTTAGCAAGAAAACCCCCCCATGAAATATTATATAATTTTAAAAAGCGTATATGTCCGTTAGAAAGAACCCCCACCTTTCAAACATATGGTCAAAGGACCCCCCCTAAAATGTCCTAGTTTGGGTGAGAAAATGAAAAAGGTTTCCAGTAAGAAAAACCCCCCTTTTTTAAAAATGTCATAAGATAAAGACCCACCTAAATATTAGATATGCTAGAAAACCCCTGAAAATGTGAGGAAAAAGCCAAATGAAATATGTTTAGTTTGACTAAGGGCCCCCCTAAATATGTTAAAAAAAAACAAAACCCACCAAATTTAGAGTAAAAAAATAAAAAACCCCCCTGAAAATATTTTCAGTTTTTAAAAATAGAACCCACCTCAACATAGCGAATTTCTGACTTTGCCCCCTCCTAAATTTCATATAACTAGAACCCACCTGAAAAGGTCGGGTTCTTTTAAAACCCCGTGAAATATGGTCATTAGCTAAAAAGACCAATAAAAATGTTTTATATAATAAACCCCCTAAATATGGGTATAACTTAGAGCCCAAAATAAATATTCCAGTTTGGGGGGGCAAAAGAGACCCACCGAAAATGCGGTAAAAAGAGACCCAGCTAAAAATTGGTTCTAAGAAAAAAATTTTTAAATATGTTTTATAAAACTAAAGGGCCCACCCGAATTTAATATAAATAATACCCCCTGAAAATTCGGAGAATAGAATAGGAGTAATGAAATTGTTGAATAGCCCAAGAAGGGGGCCCACAAAACCCGAAAAATTCCAAAATAAAAGATACCAATTTAAATTGTTGAGTAATAAAAACTGGGAAACCCCCAAGAAAAAGCCCAAAGGTTTAATTTAAACCCCCCCCCCCCCTACTAAAATGGGTTTTTTTGACAAAACCCATAAATAACGAAAAACTTTCCCCCCTTAAAATTCAGTTAGATAGGAAAATTGAAATAGGATTAACTAACCCCCTCCTGAAAATATGATAAGCTAAAAAAATAAGTAGTTGAAGGAAAAAGAAAAATGTTGGTATAGAAGAGAATGAAATAGGGGGGAAAAAAAAGAGCCCACCAAAATTGGTAAAGACTGAAAAAAAAATTGTTATGACTAGAGATATTTGTCGATTTTTAAATAAAAAACCCCCCTGAAAATTTTGTCAACGACTAACCCCCCCTAATATTCGATTTTTTCTGGCCCCCCCTAAATATGCGGGCTGTCTTTTTTTCCCAACAAGCCCCCCCACCCCCGCCCACCCCCGGGTCAAATTTACCATTGGAGCCCCGCTATATCCAAAAATAAGGGGGTCGAAACCAAAAGTTCAATCGTATTGGGGAAGATCCCCGTCGGGGAAGCAAAATTTTGGGGCCCCCCCGGCCCCCCCCCCGAAACAAAAAAGGTAGTGCATGGGGAAAAAAAATAAATTTTTAAAACAAAAAATAACCTTAAAAAATAACGTTTTAAAAGTTTTATACAGAATCTTTTGGCAAATTTAAAAAGTCCTAAACAAGGACCCTTTTAAAATTTCATTTTAAGGGACCCCCCCTTTTTTTGGTGTGATGCGTCTTTAAAAACCCTGTTTTTTCTGATCATATGGTTGGGGTAGGGATACAAAGGTTTAACTTTTCAAAATTTTTTTTTTCACTGTAGCCAGCAGCACCAAGAAGCCTGGGGCACGACATATTTTTTTTTAAAAAAAAATTTAACACTTACCGCCTCCTTGGTCCCTGGTCAAAGCCCCCGGGGGGCGAAACGAGGTCCCGGGTTGACCTTGGGGGTTCCTCTATCAGGGGAATTTTTTTTTTTAGAAAACCCCATTTCAACTTTTTTATTTAAAAAGTACTATCAACCGGTTAATGGGGAGGAAAATTAAATTTTAAAGGAATAAACCTCTTTGCATAAGGAAATAAAATCATTTTTTTTTAAACCCGTCGTACAATGAAAAGGGGGGTAATTTTTTGACTACGCTGTCAAAACCCGGAGGAAATTTGAAGCGGCCCTGGAAGGGGTTTGATAAAAAAAGTTTTTCAAAGAAATTTATTGTGATTTTGTTTTTTCTAATGGTTTTCATTTTTTAAAATAAAAAAAAAACAATCCCTAACTGGCATATCCGGGGGAAGATTTTTTCCCGGGTTTGTTAAAAAATAAATAAATCAAATTAAATTTTATATGGTTTATAACAAAATTTTAACAATCTGTTGCTAAAAGTAAATTTTCAAATAGTAAAAAGCAATCATATTCCACAAAAAGATTTTTTTCCCTTTCCCGTTTCCCCCCAAAAAATAACTTTCAGGATTTAAAGAGTCTTCTGGATTTTTCCGCCTTTTTCTCGAAAGATTTTTTTTTTATTTCCCCTTTGGTTCCCTTTCGGGGCTTTTAAAGAACTTTAAACGGTTTTTCAATTTTTAGCTACAAAACTGGGTTTTTAATCTTGGGTCAGTTTCCCCGCACTTTCAGCCCCAAAATACCAAGACGGAGCCTCCAACCAAAAGGAAGGGAGTCCCCCAAAAAAAAAACCCGTTTAACTGGTTTTTCCAAAACTTTTAAAGTTTATTTTTTAAAAATTTCTACTCGGGGCGTTTTAACTATTCTAAAAGGTTTTTTTTTTGGGTTTTAAGGATAAATCAAAACACTGAAATTTAAAAATTTTTAAAAAAATTAAAAATATCAGTGGGCATCTATATTTTTTTTTTAAAATTAATTTTATTTTCAAAAAATTTGAAGATTATATTGTCGTTGGAAAAAATAGGGTTAAGGAAAGTGGGTTTTTAAGGGCGGGGGAAAAAAAAAGGAAATAATGGGAAAATGGATAGGATAAAAAAGGGGGGGGGGCTATCAGTAATTTTAACTTATTTTAAAAAAAAGTTTTGTTTTTTTAATTTAAAGACAGTATATTTTCTTTTTTTAAAAATTTTTTACAAATATTTTTAAAGGGGAAGGGGCAAATCACATA
>JBCFYV010003229.1:0-37347 GCA_039000515.1 Timema cristinae
TTTTCTTTTTGCTTAAGATTCCCAAAAATGGGTTTTTTTTTATAGGGAAGGTTTGGGGGGGGCTGCTTTTGAAAAAACCCCCCTTCCCCAAAATTTTTCCCTTGTCCCCCTTTTTTCAGGTCGGGTCACCCCGGAAAAAAAGTTCATCCCCAACAGGGGTTATTTTAAAATGGGCAATTCCCACCCCCTTTTTGGGGGGCCCCCCTTTTAAAACAATGAAAAAAAAACCCTACCAAACAAAATTTATTTTATAAAAAAACTATTTAAATTTTTGAATAAAGAAAAAAAATAAAAACGCCAAGTTGGCACAAAACCGTTTTAAGGGTTTTGAAAAACAAAAGGGTGGGTTTGACTTTTAATACCTTAGGAAAAAATCTGGAATTCTTAACTTAGACGTTTAAAAGGATTTGGAAAAACCAATATTCAAATTTTCTAAAAGTTTTCTATAAGGTAAATTTATTCCAATTTTTTTATTAATTAGACAATTTTTAAAAATGTCTTTCCCGTTTAAAAAACCACCAATAAATTACGGTTAAAATCTTGGGGAATACCCTTATCATAAGTAAAATTTAAACTAACAAATTTATATTCATTCTGAAATAAATTTAAATTAAAACATTAAATTAGGGAAAAAACAAGGGATATTAAATAAAAAAAGGTTTTTTCCGGTTTTTTTTTCTGCTTGTTTTTCTCCCAAAATAAATGTAAAAGTTAAACTTAAAAAACAAAATTCCATTATGAAACAAGAAAATTAATCCTGACCCAGCTTTAATCCACCTTTGTCTCCCCAAAAATTAGGTTACTGTATTTGTAAACATCAACTAGTTTTATCAACCGGGATTTTTTTTAATCAAAATTAAGTACAAAACCCAGTTAAAATAAACCACTACCATATACATCCCAAACCAATTCAGGTTTATTAATGTTTTAAATTTTAATTTTGTTTTAAATTATGAAAATAAAAGGTTTATTTAAAAAATTATTTTATCGTTAAGAAAAAAGTTAAACCCCTTATATTAAAATTTTTGGCGATAAATTAAAAAGGGGATACAGTTAAAATTGTTAAAAAAAAATTAAAATAATGTTTTTAAAATTTCCATTTTTTTGTTTTTGGAGAATATCTTTTTTGATTAAAAGGAAAAACCCTCAATTTTTTCCTAATTAAAATTGAATTTTACAAGTGTTTTCTAAATAGAAATAAATTTAATAATATTTAAAAATATTATTTTTTTTATTATTTAACCGGCTCTGCTCTTCATTTTGTAACAACGCTTACGGCCAAGTAGAATGTGATGAAATTGCAACTATTGAACCGTAAAAAAACCCAACCCCGGAAGGTTTAAAAAACTTTTTTCACAGAAATTTTTAAGTTTAAGGGGTTTTAAAGTTTCCCTTTTGGACCAATAACCCCCGGGGCCCTAGGGTCCTTTAACTGACCCCTTTTTTACTGGGTCTAGATTCCACTACGGGAAAATAATTTCAAGATATGGTTTAGTTTTAAAATTTTAAAGTTGGGTAATCCTTTACCCATAATATTTTGGGGTTCAAACTAAAAACTAAAATTTTAAATTTTTCAGGAAACAATATTGCGTTTTTTAAAAATTGTATATTATAAACCAAATTTTTTTAAATTTTTCTATTTGATAAACTTTGCCATAAATACAATTTAAATTTTTTTTATTTTTCCAATAAAAGGTTTTATTAAAATTTTAAAAAATAAAATTTTCTTTTCTAACTCTTTTTGGCAAACCTGGACGTTTATTAGAAATTTTAAGTCTCCCAACAATTTGCCATTTAAATTTTGAAAATATAAACGAGTTTTAAATTAAATTTTATAAATTTTTCACCCTATAAAAATTTTTTAATTGTAAATTTGTGACTAACCCAAATTTGTTTAAGAACTGTTTCTAAAATTATAATCTTTAAAAAAAAATAATTTTATATTAATAATTTTTTTTAAGACCTCTAAATTTTTATTTTAATAAATTATAATATTATATAATAATTAATAAAAATTACTAATAACATAAATTGGAACCCCCCCCACCCCCTTAAAAATAAAGAGAATTAAATTAAAATTGGCGGGGCCAAAAAAACTAGGCACCAACCAATCATTTCCAAACCGGGGTTTCAAATATATTAAAAATGATATAGTTGTTATTTAAATAAAATTGTCCAAACTAATAAATATTTAAGTTAAGCCAAAAGAATTTTCACTTTTAAAATATAATAAAGCGGTGAACACAATTAGCTGGAACATTTCCAGTAAAAGAAATTAATTTTTTGAAAAATATCAATAGTCCTAATTCCGGCATGTTTTTGTTTTTTTTTTAAAATAAAAAACAGCTTAAAAAGTTTGCGAAAGCGCTTTTTGGGTTTCTTTTTTGAGGGGGTTTTTCTGTAGAACGCGGGAAAAATCAAAGACAGGGCCCATATTTTTTGCACATTAAATTTTAAAAAGGGTTTAAAGTAATTGGGAACGTTTGCTTAAAAAAGCTTACTAAAAATATTTTCATTTAATTTTTTTTAAGTTTTTTTAAATTGATATTTTTTTTGGGTATAAATTTACACCACTAAATTTAAGAATGTTAAAAAACTAAAATTATATTATTTGCTTTCGAAATTATTTGACTTCATATTATTTTTTATTATTTTTTTTATTTTAAGCACCGGGGTTTTTACAAACCCGGTTCGGGTTTACGCTTTAAGTACAATTTAAACGCTAATGGTTTGGGGTTTGGGAAAAGGTTTCCAATTAGAGGGGGGAAAACCAAAATTTTACTGGGGGAAAGGGGGGGGAAAACCTTTTAGGAACCCCCCCCCCCCCCACCCTAAATTTTCACCCAAAATAAAGATTCGAACCTCGATCCCCCAGTCTTTTTGGGGGTCGTGCTCAACATACTGGGAGCTTTTGCCAACAACTCTGCCGAGGCGGGTTCTTTAAAATTAAAAAAAAAGAAAGGGACTATTTTTATTTTTTTTTTAATGGCACTTGTCCCCAAAACTATTAAACTTTTTAAAGGGGACTAAAACGCCCCAAGGACAACCTCCTTAATATAACTGTACACAGTTTGGTGGTAACAAAAAATATTTGCTCCCAAGTAATATTATTACAGAAATGTAATTAAATTATTTTTTGGGGGATATAACAATAAAAAATTTAATTTTCTTTTTGGCGCTTAAGTCAATTTTTATTTTTTGGAAAAAATCTGCTTAAATTAGGAAAAAAACCCGGGACCTTTAATAAGGACGGAAAAAACAAATTAATTTTTTTTTTTTTCTCATTTTCTAAATAAAAAAATTTACTTTAAAATTTTATAGACGTATGCAAGAACGAAACGAGTAAGAGTGAAAGCGAGTGTTTTTTTTCCCTCGATATTAAACCTTCTGCAAAATTTAAGCTCAAGAAGCAAATTTAACCCACTCCACTTTCGAGTGTATATTAATATTTTTTAAATCCACTTCCAAAAATCACAATTTAAATTAAACTCTTCACGATTCTTATTTTAATTTTTACAGACCATCTTATCCCTTTATGAAGGAAAGACTCTAATTTTCGTATTCTGAAAATTTGCCCTAAATGCTACTTATCAGAAGGGTTTAAATCAAAAATCCTCCCAGATGTTATGAGTCATATGGTAAGACTGATTGATGCCTTTGTCCCTTCATACATCAATACATGTTTTAAATAATAATTTATGACTATGGTTATATGATCTAATACTACCAAACAAATAATTACTATTTGATTTATAATACAGTATATCAAATTTAAATTATCTTAAATCGATGAGCTAATGATTAATTGTAATTTGTACGGTATCATTTGTTGTGAGCTATTTTTTTATTCACTAGTTATCACATTCGGCATGGAATAATTACTTTCTATCAGTAAAATGTAAACTTGGAGGTTCAAATTTCTCTTCAAAACTTAAATTGAGCGCGTTACTCCCCGACGACACTAACGCCATTTGGCTTCAATGTCTGACCACTGGAACTAGGGAGTAGCCAGACCCGTATGTCTTAGAATCTTGATTTTATTAGCTCCTGGCATTTTTTTTTTTATCTTTCAGATTTTTTTTTTCTCTAGAAGCTTTTCTTTTCTGTTAGCTGGGAATATAATATTATAGAAAAAAGTTTATGTACTTATAAGACTATACCAGGGCTGGTCCTTCTGGTCGTAGTTTCAAACACTCGAGAGCAAACGCGTTTGTACCATTATAAATGTAAATCCTAACGAATGCTTTTTAATGTTATCATACTAAAGTACTTCAAATACAATAAATATATTCCAAAAATAAGTTTTCATTTAAATTCTACAAGAAAATATTGAAAATTTAAAATGTTTTTATGATTTGGTGAACCATGGAGGAAGGAGTTTTGGCGTGATTATAATGGGGTAAATGTACCATGTTAAAATGCAATCCCTAATATAGGAAATTAAGTGTAACAACAAATATTAATAATATATAGAGAAATAGGTATATTAAAATAAGGTAACTTGAGATGGCACACCCCTCGGAACCAAGGTCAATGAGTCCCACAGGGCGAAGTTGCTCAGTTGTAAACGTGCAGTGGAGCTCATTGTGTGTGTAGAAAGTTTATTCCGTTGTTGGTGTTAACGTGTCTCGCTTTATTCATATTTCTGTGCATCATATGATATTGGTAAGTAGCTGAACTTTCAATATGCATTATTTATTTTTCAGTTAGTATATTTCTCTGTGAAATAATGAGCAAACCCATAGTTTATGAGTGATGTAGGGTGGATGGGCATGTGATGTACTGTTGTCCGGCGCATACACCATATTCTATCAAATAATGGTGGGGTGTGCCATCTCTCCTACCCATTTGGGAGAGATGGCGCATTGGTTGGTTAGGAGAGATGGCACACCCAATATGCATAATGTCGTAACTGAGCAGGTATAGGCCTACAAGGATCCCTAAAATGGGGCCAGTGAAAAATATAAATATTATGACGGTTTTGTAATAACCTAAGGATTTTGTGCTTATGTTCAGAACTGACCAATATGCATAACATCTATAAGAGGAAAACCACCCGCGCTTCCTGGTCAGAAGAGGACCTGGGAAGAGCTGCTCAGGCTGTGTCAATAGAAAAACTCTCTTTGAGGCAGGCAAGTAAACAGTTCAATATACCACTGACAACTTTAAGAAACAGAATAAATAACAAACTTTTACTAAGCAAAATCTTGGGCCATCTTCAAAGCTTGGAATTGATGCAGAAAAGAAGCTAGTTAGCCACATAAAAAAGCTTCAGGGGTTGGTTTTGAACCTACTAGAAAAGATGTGCGTACACTGGCTTATGATTTGGCAGATTCTTTAAAAATACAACACACTTTCAACAAAGACAGTAGGATGGCAGGTGACGTTTGGTTGGCTTCTTTTATGCGCCGCTACCCCGAGCTTTCTGAGAGAAAAGCTGAAGGTATCAGTAGAGCAAGGACAGAAGGTATGAACAGAGAAGAAGTTAAACATTACTTTGATCTTTTGACGACAATTATGGTTGAACACAATCTAATGGATAAACCGGGAAACATTTGGAATGCAGATGAAATTGGGACCAAGCTAAATAATGACCCTGGCCATGTTATTGCCGCTAGAGGCAGCAAGGATGTTCATGTGGTAACATCAGCCGAGAAAGGGGAAACAATTACGGTGTTGGCTTGCTGCAGTGCAGAGGGGCAATTTTTGCCCCCCTACTGTGTGTTTAAAGGCACCTATCAAAAGCCTCAGTATGGAAAGGGTGCACCACCTGGCACCCAGATAAAAATGAGAAAATAAAATGACTACATTGATACGAATTTATTCATGGACTGGCTCACAGGTCATTTATTCCTCGTAAGCCAAGAGGGAAAAATTTGATAATTTTAGATGGTCATTCCGCCCACATGAACTCTGCACAGTTACTTCAAATTGCACAGGACAGTGAAATTGTAATTTTGTGTCTTCCTAGCCACACAACGCACTACCTGCAGCCTTTGGACCGAGTAGTCTTCAAACCTTTTAAAATGTATTTCAAAGATGCTTGTGCAAAAATGATGAGTCTAAGAAACAAGGCTACAAGAGATGATTATGGCGAGTTGTTAAATATGGCTTGGGGTCGCTGTGCCACCTCTCAAATGGGAATCAATTCCTTCCAAGCAACAGGACTATATCCTTTGGACATGAACGCTATCCCAGAACATGCTTATCTGCTATTCTGCGACAAAACCCCTAATAATACTGACACCTTTGTGCCCCTGTTAACTGTCACGCCGGCTTTACCAAAACCAGGTAATACTCCTGCAGGAGCTTTTGCTTCATCCAGTAACTCACTCACCTCAAACCAACTACTACTTTCACCAACTACCGCTGAAGTTGCATCTACATCCAGTAGCACACTCCCCTTAAACCAGCATCTTCAAGACTCGACTAGCACTGCAGTTGCTTCTACATCCAGTAGCACACTCCCCTTAAACCAGCATCTTCAAGCCTCAACTAACACTGCAGTTGCTTCTACATCCAGTAGCACACTCCCCTTAAACCAACATCTTCAAGCTCCAACTACCACTGAAGTTTCACCTTCTGGATCAATACCATTGACCCCAAATAAAGCTCTGATGAAAATATCACCAATTCCTAAATCTCTAAAACCTTCAACTTCCAAGAGAAAACAGTTTGCTGCAAATGTAACTGACCCCAGTTACATCGAGGATAGAAGGAAGAAGAATGCAGTAACAGCTGAAAGGAAAGAAAAATTAACTAATAATAAGAAAAAAAATTCTAACAGAATTAAAAAAATAATTAAAAATGAAAAAATTGAAGAGAGAATTGAACCTAAAAAGCTTAGTGTGTGTAGGCTTAAAGGCACTGAACAATTAAAATGTAGGTCCTCTAGGCCTAAACCACGGCAGGGAGCTAAAAAGCGTATAAAATATGACTCATCCTCCTCATCTGAAGACCACGATGAACCTGTGCTATTATCAGAGGATGAGAATAGTGAAGAATACAACGAAGATGAGTGTGTTGAATGTTTCGAGCTCTACTCCAAGACCAAATCTCAATCAGACTGGATTAGGTGCACTAACTGCTTGAGATGGCTCCATGAAAGCTGCTCCATCTATAAACAAATGTGTGCTTCGTGTGGTAGATTGAAAAATAAGAGGCAGGCTAAAAGTGCATCCACTTAAAAATGCTATGCATGGCCCTAGTTAAACAAATTGTGTTTCCTATTCCATACGCAAGTAGATTTGTAAACTTAGGCTAGTGCCTAATTATTCTCTTCAGTTTTGATATGAAGTGCTTATATTATTTTTCTGAAAAGTAATTTTAATTATAAAATAAATTTTGACAATTATTCTTCATGATATATTATAACTGTACAGTAGATTAAAAACTAACAAATACGGCATCTCTTCTTTGCACAACATTTTTTAAGCATTATTACATTTCATAGTACCATCTCTCCTACCCTTCTGTGCCATCTCTCCTACCCTGTTAGGAGAGATGGAACAAATGTATACTTTGAGAATTTTCCTCATCAAGCTATAAAACACATTTTTTTGCTCTAGTTTAGGGTTCATGATGGTAACAGACATCCTAATTAATTTATATTTGTATTGAGTGCCACTTATTAATAAATAATATTTTTTTATGAATTTTTCTTGAATTGTGTGCCATCTCTCCTCGAGTTACCTTATTATTAGAAAATGATGATTTTGGAAAAATATCACATCTACCGTGGAAAGCTTAAAAACTTTAAAAGATTTCAAGTAGAGGGACACACGTACTATCACGAAACCATATGAAATATTTAAAATCCATTTTGTAAACTTGTGTTTTCAGGCTGAATTAAAAAAATAATTGTTTGTCTTTGCTAATAAAAGAAATAATCAACAAATTTAATCTTCTTGGAAATGAGTTTGACTAATAAAAATACTTCTTATTTATTAATCATGATGGTAATCATAAGTAGTTTATTAACGTTTCCTGTAGCTGGCTTTACTTGAATAAATTTATAATTTTACTATACCACAAATATCATCAAAACATTTCTTCTTGAATATCTTGGTTGATATACTAGACTGTCAATTAAATGTAAAAAAACAGTAGATTGTGGGTCAAAACTAGTTATATATAAATAAAATTAACTTTGTGTGTGTTAAACAAAGCATATTTTTAACAAAACAAAAAAAAATCAATTTATCATTAAGTCACTAAGTGTGTTAAAAACTGTTTTGATTACTGATTATATTAATTATGGTGATATTGTGCTGATATTTTATGTATCTGCAATATTAATTCTTTACAAGAAAATAATGTTTCTTTATGGTTCACGATACAGTGTTTTTAATGTTAAATGAAACATAATTTTGAATATTTCTACTACTTGACGAAGAAGGCCATGGTTGAAATAAGAGAAAAGAGAAAATTATGTTTGTAAGATTTTCAGCATTAAAATGAATTCAAATATATTATCAAAGAATCGACTGAGAGAAGAATTCCACAACCACATAACCGTTTTTTTCTAGGAGAAAGAAGAGATGAGCATGGTGACAACATGCGACTTTAAAACCAGATATAACCATTAGTTTAGCATTGAACCGTTAGAGAGCACTCCAAACAATAAAACATAAATCACGTTATAGGTTATGACAAAAGATAGCAGTAACAGATATGAATAAATTTAATTGTTTCACAAATAATAGTTAATCCATTATTTGTGAATTAAGTAAATAATAATGTTTATTATTATTAGCACCGCATCTTACTACCCGTTCGGGTTATACGCACTTACGCTAATGTGTAATGGTAAGGTGATTGTGAGATGAAATGAAGGACCTACAGTTTAACGTGGAATCCGAACCACGGTGGCGACCTGGCATTCCACACATTCACAAGATGTCTTGCCAGAGGTGTAGGAAGGGTTTGGAAATCAGATAAATCTGTGCCGGGACCGAGGATTGAACCCCGGCCGCCAGCACAGAAGTCTGACACCTTACCCCTAGACCACCAGGTCGCCTGATAATAATGTTAATGTAAATAATAATTTTTATTTGGGCTTTAATATTAATTGTGTGTAAAAAGAAATCCATCTGCGGAATGAACACACATGGTGGGGATCATCGTTATTATCGAATTACATATATTTAAAGCTAGATATTACTCCTCTACACTACCGCCATGTTTAAGAGACCACAGTTTCTATATTTGAATCTGCGAAATGAGCACACACGGTGGGATATATATTTATAGGTGTAAAAAGATACCCTTCAAGGTCGTGGAACCTGTTCTGCCGTTATTTTCAGATTGATTGCCTTTAAACTATAATAACCTAATACAGATATGTTGGGCGCTAGTTTAAGGCGCCACAGTTTCTATACTTGAATCTGCGGAGCTAGCACACATGGTGGGAATAATAGTTCTACATATATATAGACGACTCTACATAAGTGTGGATCCCGGTTAAGCCGTTATTTTGGATACATGCCTTCAAATCAAAAATGGACTCGAAATTAACACGGAATGGTAATGCTAAAAAAATAAAAAGAGTTTTAAAAAAAATATTTTTTTAATTTTATTTTACTCATTTCTATTGTTTTAATTTCGGCCCAAAACATATAGTTTAATATTAATTTATTATTATTATTATTATTATTATATTATTATTATTATTATTATTATTATTATATTAGCACCACGTCTTACTACCCGTTCGTGTTGTACGCACTTACGCTAACGTGTAATGTTAGGGTGATTGTGAGGCGAAATGGAGGACTTACAGTTTAACGTGGGATCCGAACCACGGTGGAGGGCATTCCCCACATTCATAAGTTGTGATTAATACACGTCTTGTCAGAGGTGAAGGAGGGGTTTGGTAATCAGATAAATGTGTGTCGGGACCGAGGATAGAACCCCAGACTCCAGACAGATTTCCGACACATTACCCCCTAGACCACCAGGTCAACTCTACAATTCTCAAATGAATTAAAAAAAAATTAAAACACAAGTTTGCTAAAATATATTTTAGAAATTGTAATATTTAAAGATTTCTTATTTGGTTTAGTCATCGTTTAATAATTAAATTCGATCAAAAATCACACCTCGTTTCCAGAATCGAATTCAAAATATTTTTTATAGGAAATACCGCAGCTAAAATTTCCACATTCTGCCTATCCATACAGTAAGTATAGGCCTACATTTCAATCAAGAAGAGTAGGGACGAGGAAGGTAGAATTTATATGGGGCAAAGTATGTAAACACAAGGAAAAATTAGTTCATTACATTGGGTCAGGGCTTAAACCTCGAACTCTCCGTTTCCGGTAAATTGGACTAGATTAGTACATTTTGTTCACGAGCCCATTGATGTATGTCTTTAATAGATGTCTTGTACCTTAAAAAAACTCCTTATATAAGGGGCATAATCACTGTTATAATTAATTAATCCCCCCAAACCTGCCTGATTTCCACACATGATTTTGTAAAATATCGAAAACGAAAAGTGCCATTATTAAACAAGTTGCAGTCAGTCTGCATCCTGGCGTCTGAGAAGGATGTCCTCATTGCAGCGATAAAAGGGCTTAAAGATGGTTTTGGGCTCGATGTCCATCTTAACTAGCTAGAGATCACTACTGTGTGAGTGACCTGTGATCTGATCTCCAACATGACCTTGACCTGTTGGCTGGGGAGCTGATAAATAATAGCAGTTTCAGTATTTTTGTTCGGATGACCAGCACGAACTTTGAGCGTGTTTTAAATACGAGTGGATCGTCGTAGTGGTATCTGCAGATTATTGCCCTAAAATGTATTCGAAATATTTTATTGGGAAATGATATATTATTGTAATAAGCTCTCCCTCGACTTTATAGTTAGAAGTTGAGTCATTAAATGCTATCGATTTTACATAGATATCTATGTTTTGCTGGTTAATTTGGGTAACCAAATAAATATTGTCCCCCTTCACGCTACGGTGATAGCTTTCAAACTATCCCTCTACCAGCTCTCTATCTATTTGTTGCACAAAGCCACTTAAGTAAGAATTGTTAAACTGCTGTTATTTTTAACCAAAGAGAAATATTTTATTTACCGATCTAAAACAATACACAAATCATGGTTTCCATGGTAGTGTACACAAATAAAGATTGTACAGATGAGTCACTACCCACACAAAAGGAAAACGTGGTAAATTCGCTATGAATATTGGGTTTTAGTTTTAGGTCACTATTTTTATCGGCATCCTGAACCTCAAACCTTTAAAATGAGTGTTCGTTTGTCAAAATCTGTTCAGCCATTTCCTCATAAGTTCTATTACTGGAAACGAGCTTATCAAATTATATATAAGATTATGATAGTTGACTAGAGAGAGAGAATACATCATTTAGGGATACTGTTATTATTATTATTATTATTATTATTATTATTGTTATTATTAATATTATTATTATTATTATTATTATTAATAATAATATTATTATTTCTATTATTAGCACCGTGTCTTAATACCCGTTCGGGTTAGACGTTCTTACGCTAATGTGTAATGGTAGGGTGATATTGAGATGAAATGAAGGACCTACAGTTTAATGTGGGATCCGAACCACGGTGGAGACCTGGTATTCCCCACATTCACGAGTTGTGATTAATATAGGTTTTGTCAGAGATGAAGAATCAAGGAAGGGGTTGATAATAAGATAAATCTGTGCCGGGACCAAGGATTGAACCCCGGACCCTAACACAGAGGGATATTATTCCAGTTGAGAAGGATTAGCAGTAACTTTCGACTGTACAAGCTGTCTTCTATTTGTGAACCCGCATTTACGTGGAAGGAGAGTTGAAAACCATTTAGGACCCCCCCCCCCCCCCAGTTCACCCGACCGAGATTTGAACCTCGATCTCCCCGTCCTCAGCAGTCGAGCTCAACACGACAACCTTGAGTTTAAAAGCGAGATTTCTCGAAACCATTTAATTTATTTCGGCGACGCTGGGCACTTGCAATTAGATTAAATAATAAAACAAGAAAAAGGACCTCTGAAGGTAAAATACTGCGAAAGGCAAACTAAACAGTTATTCCTAGAAAAAATATAGAAAGTCACATTTGATAAGAAAATATTTGTTCTCGATTATATTTAACTTTTAATACAATAATGATAAATTATATTTCATTGTCACTCAAAAACAATTCAATTATATTGATATGTGTTGCTAGTTTTCAAAATATGTTTCAATTTAAATTCAAATTAAATTGACTTAGTAAATAAATATTAACGACAGTGGGGCACTCTTAATATAACGGGGAATTTAAAGTACTTCACTTTACGCTTACTTCTCAAATTATTCAGCAGAAGGAGAAATCACGTCTTTCCCAACATGTGAATCCCAGACCAAAACATTCTAACGTAAAGTCCTTTAAATAAATTTCATATTAAAATTAAACTTTCAACCAAGGCCGGGTCTACATTATTTTTTCGCCCTGTATAGATCAAGATTGGTAATACTGTATCACACTCGACTAAAACCTTTCCCATCCCTTACAACATCTTTGGTACAAACTGGAACTGCGGATAAACCCAAGTACAGAAACATGGGGTTGAGTTGCAGCTAGAGATAATTAAACTGACAAAAGGTATGACAAGGGGGAGGAGGTAGGTGTAGGTGTGTGTCTGGGGGGGTGTTTTGGGGGAAAGGGGTTTGCGATGTTTCCAGAAAATCTCCCGAACAAAGAAACTGGGAGCTGTCAAACCCTCTTTAAAACCAACTATTATTTTGAATAAAAGGTTGCCACTATGTGCACTGTTGCGTAGGTCAATTTAAGATATTATGAACCAACTTCTCTTGGTCGCATCTAGCAGTTGATGTAAATCTGAACAATAAATTTTTGCAATGTTTGAAATGTAAGGGCTCATATTTTCGAGTCAAAAATCATTCCTTTTATAAATAAACTTAGTTTCTGGAGTAACTTTTTCGGCAACGTTGTAAAAGACCCTTCCCCATTGTAAAAGAAAATAAACCTGTCCCAAAAGGTTGTTTGGAAGGGCGAGGAAGAAGTGTTCACGATGTCAACTAATAACTGCACAGCCTCGACCCCTCTCTTCTCCCGAAATATGTTAATACTCACTAACAATAATTGCAAGAGAGAGCGAAAAATAAATTCTAATCTATATTTCACCTTTCTATAACCAATATAGCGTCTTAAAAAGTAGATACCTCTTTGTGTGGTCGTAATATTCGAACAATCGATATATTTCTAATAAACTGGAAATAGACATGGGAACCCAAAGGCGGATAAAATATTTTTATTTTTATTTAGCTTTAATCCATTATTTTGGTTGCGAATAAATTCAAAGTTAAAGAAACAAATTATGTTTTTAAGTCACGTATCCGTTATAAATCCAATATGAATGTTTTAATAAGACAAAATTATCATCTTTAGTAAATTAAAATCTTAGTAAATTTTGGTAGCACACGTCCAAAATTTCACGGCACACAGGTTGGGAACCACTGGGTTATAGCACTATACTTTTCTAATGTGTTAGAATTATATAAGGTTAGGATATAAGTAGAAGTGTACCTTCTTTTGCGTGGAGGAAGAGTGGAAACCCATTTAGAAAAAAACACCTTCACTACACCCAAATCTGATTTGAGGCCCTATCTCTCAGTTTTCAGCAGTTTAGTATATTACAAAAGTGATGTCTTAGACCATGCGGCCACCGAGGCGGATATGACTAATTTCTAATATGTAAAAAAACTAACATATAAAGTAAACTTCCCTTTTAACATTGTACACAGTTTCCCAACATTTTGGATACAGGTAGTCAAGCTGTATTGAACTATAACTACATACTTCATTATGATTGCTCAACGTTTTGGCACCGTTTAACCAGACAAAAAGATCACACAGTGACGTCATAATTTGTATGACAATTGTTTATAAAAGATTTTTATTTTATTCATGTTCTCGTTGTGCTTACCTACTTCACAAAATTTTAATTCTAAATATACGGCATCCATTAAAATAATTAGACCTTTTAGTTTAGTTGAAAGTTATGCTTTTACCAACAAGTGAAATAAAAATATTTCCTAAATTCTGAAGACCACAAGAGGGGAGAAAAGTAGATTGTAAAGAAGTGTTTACCAAGTCAAAGTCGATTGAAATGTATTTTTATGACTGAAGTCACTTTATAAAGTGTTTTACTCACTATCTCCAGTTCAAAATATTTTAAACTCGTTTACCTCAGGTTTGTCTCGTATCTTTCTCATTAGCTGAGTAAAAGTACGCAGACCTACATGCTCAACATTAGTCATTACACAGCTCCCTATGGGAAAATAAATAAACATATATTTTGGTAGTGTTTAACGCACTACACCATTATACTACATGCACTACATCTATTTTAACTTATCATGTTGAATTATAAAATGTTCCTTATGATTTCAAGAGCAGTAATTTTTAAAACCACCATCTGATGGGTTCCTCTATGATGGTGTGGTTTTCTAACGTGGTCCTGTACAAAAAAGCAGAAAGAAACTGTGAGTGTGGACCTTACTATATACCTGATGAAACCTTGTGAACAAAACTATAAGATTTGATGCCTTTATTAAATAACGTTTAAAGTTGTATAATCTCGTCGTTCAGGGTTTGTATAAAACCTAATCTTTATTTCGCTTGTACCCAAACTGGTGGATTAAATCTCATGTTCATCTATTGTGGTTTGCGGGAAATGTAGATGAAAAGGTTTGCATCCTGGCCGGGTGTACAAAGAGTGTTTTTCATCAATCGTTTTCCACTCTCCTCACACACGAACACACGTTCTTTACCTACATCTAAATTCTACATTAATCATCTCTACCGCACAAGCGTTATAGCTTATGTATCCTCCGGCAGGGACGTAGCCAGGGGGGAGGACTTTGGTGGCCCGGGGTGGCCCGGACCCCCCTCCCCAGAAGACTCGGTTCACAGTTGTTAGCCCCCTCCAAATGCTGCTAGCTTGCTAGTTAACAGTTACTTAAGTCTGCTATTATTTTATTTTGAGATTTTACTTATGTTCTTTGTGTGTTTTTAGTTTTGATAAAAAAAATTTGACAGCATCGTTTCCCAAATTGGGTTCCACGAGGTAAAATTAAGGGATAGGCTACGCGAAAACATATTTTAAAATAACACATAAAAATATTGTAGGTACGAATATATATCTGGCGGACGAGACCATATTTGGATCATGTTGGTTTTACTGCACATTTTATGTACTAAACTGCTTTTGTAATTAACATTTAATTAAAAGTAAAACCTAATTTCTTTCCCCTGCAGTTACGTATACAAGAGGTTTCATTTATTTATAGGTTAGTAAGAGGACAAAGCGTGTAGTTGCCTTCCACCTTGAAACATATTAACTTTAAATTTGAAGGTACTTGACCTTGACCCAAGCACTTTTTTTGTCTGTGGCGGATCTAATTTTGTTTACTTTTAGTATCTGGTTTAGTTGGTCACACTTTTGGTTTTGATCAATCGCTTTTGTTCTAAATTTTAATAATGGGTTTTAACACCTTAATTTGTTTGTGTAGGGTCAAGAGCCTAGAAGGTGTGTTTATATTAGTTCAGGTACTGGGGCAGAGTTACCTGTGTTGTGTGTGAACACCAGTTTGATGTAGATTTTAGTGGGTAGGCAAAGTGCATTTTGAAACACATGAGGTCTTGTTAAGCATAGCTAAAACAACCTTATCTACAAGGGCTGTTGTGTCCAACATGTGTACATTTTGTTGTAATAGGCTATTATTTAGATT
Source organism: Timema cristinae (assembly GCA_039000515.1). NCBI lineage: Eukaryota > Metazoa > Arthropoda > Insecta > Phasmatodea > Timematidae > Timema > Timema cristinae. The sequence goes on from JBCFYV010003229.1 coordinate 15,769, forward strand.
GTGAAGTGATATGTTTAACTGCAGGGCTTAATAAGGAAGCTATGGGAAGGAGATTTATTATTCGAGATAATTTCTATGACAATTGTTTTGCAGTTCTTTCATGTAAAATGGATTTTGTAACTAAACTGTGACATTTATTTTTTGTTAGGTTATGCAAGCCAAACTATTTGTGATTTGATTATGTTAAGGAGAAGAATTAAGAAATTATTTAGAAGATTATAACTATAGGCCAAGGTCACAGAGAAGGAAACAACAGAGCCACAGCCCATAGGTTAAAAATTTTGCACTCCTTTTCGAGGCTTTACTCCCTCAACATTGGGATCGCTAGGTGCGATCCCCAGTGACTACAGCGCAATCAAGTGAGCATTTTTGAAACGACTCACTTTAAACTCGAATGATTTCCTTGTCTGTGGCCAAGGTCTAAAGGACACGATGAATACGTTTTACCGTGCCTTAAATGTATTTGGTGAGTCATTTTATTCTAGGCCTAACAATAATGTTTGTGTTTAAGTTCAGTAAAGTAGGCAAATAAATGGGGGATGCGTTTATACCAGGGTATCAAGAATGGACCAGCAACAGGAGACTGTGGGTAATAAATTTGATAATCCCTAAGTAGTTGATATATAAAAATGTGTTTGATACTCTCACGTTTGGGAAAATCCTAGGTCCGACCAAGTATGATATGTAGCGACGATATGTGATGTTTGGATGTTGGACAGCGATGAGCAGGAAGGACTGACTACCGTTTGGCCTGTAAATATAATTGATTACTTTACATGATTCAGTAAAAATAAGACGAGACATGGAAGAAACTATTGTAACTGTATTGTGTATTATGTTTGTAAATTTCAACGATATATTGTAGTACCAACCTTGTATTTGGAAATTGTCCAAGGAATAATTAAAAATTTCTATAATTTTCTTAGAATCACGTAGGAACAGATTTTAACTTGGTTTAAAGCTGCCCTACGAGATTACGGAGCACTGTGATGATTTTTAATAATCCCCTAGTTTTATTATTACTATTACTATTAGTATTCTTAAAATCATTAAAAAATAATATTATTAGTTGTGGTTTTGTGAATATAACTTTTTTTTATATGCACTTTGTGGGGTGTTAGTAATGGCCGCCTTGGCGGCAGGTTAGTTTTAGTTGCTGTTACCCTGGGATATTAACTATTTAAGGTGGTTCCCTGGTAGCTTACATTTTTGGAGTAAAAAATTATGAAAAAAAACAAAAAAAATCTTAGATTTATTATTACACTAATCTGTGCACTATTTTATAACTTACCTTATATTTTTGCATTCCAATTTCTATCGTTAAATTTTTTATTTTGGCCTATTTTCATTTATTATACATTTCTTCTCGGGGATCCATCTTGATTAGGTAAGTAGTTCGCGATCCCGCCACACGAGCGTGTTGCCAGGCGAACATGTCTGCCACGCGATTGTAGAATATAAAGGAAGATGAATATATATTTTTTAAATTTATTATTATTATTTTCTGGCGAGTATTTTTTGTCATGGAGGGAGGCTATAATTGTTTTGTAATTGTTTTAGTAATTATAATTTTGTTATTGTTAATTTTAAGCGTTATCCCTAATGTTGTACTTGGTATAAAAAGGCTAGTTTAGGAGTTAGGATTTTTTTTGCTGGAATATTACCACCATTTTGGGCAACTTATGGGTAATTTGGGGAAGACGCTCGGAAAGAGGGACTGGGTGGGAGGATTCCGGAGAGGACATTGGGTTTTTAAGTGATGGAGGTGAGAGGACGTGCTGTTTTTCAGTCCGTCGCCATCCAAGGCAATCTACACATATTATAAACTATTATTGCCAGTTAAGAAGGTGCAGACCAAAGTAAAGCTGGAAAAAAGGACTTAATTTGATGTTTTATTATTGGGTTTTTACTACATTTGCCAAAATATAATAATTTTTTTTCACGCGAGTGTAAGCGTGTGTTTGGATACCAATTTGGAGATTCGACTGACTACAACAAAAAACTTAAATGGTGGGCCTGGTCCTTTTCAGGATAGACTTCATTATTTTTTGTTACTTGTAACATGTATTTCCTCCTGAATTTGTTAAAGAAAATTCTCGGATCTACCCAGGAAAATAAGTGTAGTTGGTCCCGTGACCAGGATAGATAAAGGTATCAACGGCTAAGCTGCTCCTCAAGGGGATATGACTCGTCCATTAACTTGCAGTACCACTTTTGAATTTTGAAATTTTTTTATGAAAAAGTTTTATTAGTGCTAAGTGTATTTTTGTACAGGTATGTTTATTTCGTGCTCTCCGAAAGCTAAGCTGTGGTAGTACTTTAACAAGTACATTTTATTATTTTATTTTTATTTTTGTAAATGTACCATAAGTTCATGGAGGAAACGTCGGAGCTGGTTGGGATGGGTCGATTAAGCTGTACATTGTCTATAATTTGATGGTCATACCAAATTCCTTCCACATGCACCCAGTAGAAGTTTCCCCGAACCATTAAGAATAATTAATATTAGTCCTTAGGTAGTTTTTCTTAGGTAATATTCTCGACTATTAGAGGCGAACTTCAGGTTAGTGAGCAAAATTGTTAAACCCCCTTGGTCACAGATCTACAACTCTGGGAAGAAAGGGAAGGGGTATTCGTTAATAAATAATATTCCGACATTTTTAACTTTTTTGACTACATAAACATTCCTTATATAATTTATTTAGTTCTAAATACATAAGTATTAACGTGTAATATTCAAATTTCTCCATATTAAATAATTGTAAGCTATGACGTAATACCCCCACAATGGCATATTGTGGGTATTCATTACTTATATCGATGTCATTCTACCCCCAGAACTACTCAGAGTGCTTTTCTCTATAAATTCAATTGTTTATTGCAATTATAGCCGTCGCATAGCAATATAATAAATCTTAGTGGTGTCTTTTCGGAGCACCATTAAAGATGTCAATTTGTGATTGTGATCAAGAAATTCAGATAAATTATTTATTAAACCAAAATGAGCCAAGGATGTTTCGGTGGAATTTGCGGAGGGCTAGGCCGGCGTGTCCGTGGAGCGTTTCGCAGTATCCGGGCACGCCTGGTTCGCCGAGATTTACGCCACGGTAAGTCACAAACTTGCATCAATAAGTTATTTAGATTTTTTACATCAAATTTTTGCTACACATATAATATTCTCTGTAATTACATTAACATCACGTTGTTACAAATTCAATGTTATCTGAACATAGTATAATCAAAAATAATTTAAACAGACACAAATATTTCTATTTATTTAAATTTTATTTATTGTACAATTAAATTTTATTTAGTTTATTTGAAGTAAATGCAAAGATTATTGCCTAGGAAGATTTCACCACTAAGAAAAGTTTGCCAGATTAATAAGTAAAGAGATACTTTGTCATCTCAAATAAATAATTAGAAATGAAATAGACGTAGAAACACTTAAATGTGGCAGTACTCGAAAGTAAATAAGTAATTTGTTTTTTAAAGAGAGATTGTGCTGTCAGATATGTCTAAAGCTAATTACATATATGACAAATATGAATGTACAAAATGCTATGCAAGATAGTGTATAATATTATAGTCACATCGATAGGTTAAAATAACACAAACTATGTTGTCTGTATTTACAATACCATGACGTTATTACTAATCAAACAATGTTGTTTGTATTTACATTACAATCAGTTGTTAATACACAAATTTGTTGTCTATATTTACATTACCATCAGTTGTTATTTCCCAGACAATGTTGTCTGTATTTTCATTACATCAGTTGTTACTACACAGACAATATTGTATGTATTTACATTAATATCAGTTGTTACTACACAGACAATATTGTCTCTATTTACAATACCATCAAGTTTTTACTACACACACAATGTTGTCTCTATTTACATTACCATAAGTTGCTACTACTCACACAATTTTGTCTGTATTTACATTACCATGAGGTTACTACAACTAAACAATGTTGTTTGTATTTACGTCACCATTAGATGTTACTACACACAAACAGTGTTGTCTGTATTTACATTAACATCAGTTGTTAATAACCATAAACAATGTTGTCTGTATTTACATTGCCATCAGTTGTTATTTCACAGACAATGTTATCTGTAACTACATTACCACCAAGTTGTTAATACACATACAATGTTGCCTTTATTTACAATACCATAAATTGTTACTACCCTGACAAAGTTGACTGTATTTACATTACCATAAGTTGTTACTACTCACAAAATGTTGTCTGTATTTACATTACCACCAAGTTGTTACTACACAGACAATGTTGTCTTTATTTACATTACCATAAATTGCTACGACTCACACAATGTTGTCTGTATTTACATTACAATAAGTTGTTACTACTAACACAATGTTGTCTGTATTTACATTATCATCAAGTTGTTACTACACAGAAAATGTTATATGTATTTACATTACCATCAGTTATTACTACACATACAATGTTATCTGTATTAACATTACCATTACCATTACCATCAGTTGTTACTACACAGACAATGTTGTCTGTATTAACATTACCATTACCATCAGTTGTTACTACACAGAAATGTTGGTTTTATTTACGCTACCATCAAATAGTTACTACCCAGACAATGTTATCTGTATTTACATTGCCATCAAGACGTTACTACACAGACAATGTTGTCTTTATTTACATTACCATAAGTTGTTACTACTCACACAATACTGTCTGTATTTACATTACCATAAGTTGTTACTACACATACAATGTTATATGTATTTACATTACCATCATTGTTACTAAACAGACATTATTTTCTTTATTTACATTACAATCAAAGTTACTACACAGACAATTTTGTCTGTATTTATATTACCATAAGTTGTTACTACTCACACAATGTTGTCTGTATTTACATTATCATCAAGTTGTTACTACACAGAAAATGTTATCTTTATTTACATTACCATCAGTTATTATTAAACAGACAATGTTATCTGTATATTAACATTACCATTACACAACAATCAGTTGTTACTATACTAACATCAGCCACAATGTTTCTGTATTACATTACCATTACTCCCTCAAGTTGTTACTACACAAACAAAATTTTGTTTTATTTAAGTTACCATCAAGTATATTATTACATACAAATGTTATCTGTATTAACATTACCATTACATTACCATCAGTTGTTACTAAAACAGACAATTTGTCTTTATTTACATTACCATCAAGTTGTTACTACACAGACAATTTGTCTGTATTTACATTACCATCAAGTTGTTACTACCATACAATGTTATCTGTATTTACATTACATCAATATTTACTACACAGACAATGTCTTTATTTACATTACCATAAGTTGTTACTACTCACACAATATTGTCTGTATTTACATTACACATAAGTTGTTACTACACAACAATATTGTCTGTATTTACATTACCATAAGTTATTACTACTACAGACAATGTTATATGTATTTACATTACCATCATTTGTTACTACACAGACAATGTTATCTTTATTTACATTACATCAAATTGTTACTACACAACAATTGTCTGTATTTACATACCATAAGTTGTTTACTACCACAACATTGATTATCCTTGTATTTACATTACCATCAAGTTATTACTACACAGACCAATGTTGTCTGTTATTTACATAACAAATGTTGTGACACTCACAACATCTGATTACTACTTGTTGTTACTAACACAACATATTCTGACTTACATTACATGACCGTATTACATTACATTATTGTATACACGACACTGTTATCGTATTACTTACCATCAAATTTAACAAACAGTACGCAACTACAGGTAGATATTACCAAAGGAATGTTTCTCTTATATATTGAGGGTGAAGGTTTACTCACCCTTTTTTTTAATAGAAAATCCAGTCACAGGTCATTCCTACCTCGACCTGCCTTCCTTTTGGCCTCTGCCTCTATTTGAAGAAGATTAAATCGAATTGATCCTCCATCAAGATTGGGCAAAGCCTCACTTCCGCTTGGCTGTACCTGAACAAACATATCTCTGGGAGCTGTCTTGGTCGTGACCAAGACAGCTCCCAGAGATATGTTTGTTCAGGTACAGCCAAGCGGAAGTGAGGCTTTGCCCAATCTTGATGGAGGATCAATTCGATTTAATCTTCTTCAAATAGAGGCAGAGGCCAAAAGGAAGGCAGGTCGAGGTAGGAATGACCTGTGACTGGATTTTCTATTAAAAAAAAGGGTGAGTAAACCTTCACCCTCAATATATAAGAGAACACATTCACTTTGGGGTAATATCTCACCTGATAGTTGCGTACATGTTTAGTTAAAATTTGATGGTAATGTAAATACAGATAACAGTGTCTGTGTACTACCAACATAATGGTAATGTAAATACATATAACATTGTCTGTGTAGTAATAACTCATGGTAATGTAAATACAGACAATATTGTTTGTGTGTAGTAACAACTAATGGTAATGTAAATACAGACAATATTGTGTGAGTAGTAACAACTTTTGTTAATGTAAATAAAGATAACATTGTCTGTGTAGTAAAAATTTGATGGTAATGTAATACAGATAACAATGTGTGAGTAGTAACAACTTGATGGTAATGTAAATACAGACAAAATTGTCTGTGTAGTAACTTCTGATGTAATGTAAATAAAGAAAATAATGTCTGTTTAGTAACAACTGATGGTAATGTAAATACATATAACATTGTCTGTAGAGTAACATACATATTGTAATGTAAATACAGATAATATTGTATGTGTATTAACAACTTATGTTAATGTAAATACAGACAATATTGTGTGAGTAGTAACAACTTATGGTAATGTAAATAAAGACAAAATTGTCTGTGTAGTAACGTATTGATGGCAATGTAAATACAGATAACATTGTATGGGTAGTAACTACTTGATGGTAGCGTAAATAAAACCAACATTTCTGTGTAGTAACAACTGATGGTAATGGTAATGTTAATACAGACAACATTGTCTGTGTAGTAACAACTGATGGTAATGGTAATGGTAATGTTAATACAGATAACATTGTCTGTTTAATAATAACTGATGGTAATGTAAATAAAGATAACATTTTCTGTGTAGTAACAACTTGATGATAATGTAAATACAGACAACATTGTGTGAGTAGTAACAACTTATGGTAATATAAATACAGACAAAATTGTCTGTGTAGTAACTTCTGATGGTAATGTAAATAAAGAAAATAATGTCTGTTTAGTAACAACTGATGGTAATGTAAATACATATAACATTGTATGTGTAGTAACAACTTATGGTAATGTAAATACAGACAGTATTGTGTGAGTAGTAACAACTTATGGTAATGTAAATAAAGACAACATTGTCTGTGTAGTAACGTCTTGATGGCAATGTAAATACAGATAACATTGTCTGGGTAGTAACTATTTGATGGTAGCGTAAATAAAACCAACATTTCTGTGTAGTAACAACTGATGGTAATGGTAATGTTAATACAGACAACATTGTCTGTGTAGTAACAACTGATGGTAATGGTAATGGTAATGTTAATACAGATAACATTGTATGTGTAGTAATAACTGATGGTAATGTAAATACATATAACATTTTCTGTGTAGTAACAACTTGATGATAATGTAAATACAGACAACATTGTGTTAGTAGTAACAACTTATTGTAATGTAAATACAGACAACATTGTGTGAGTCGTAGCAATTTATGGTAATGTAAATAAAGACAACATTGTCTGTGTAGTAACAACTTGGTGGTAATGTAAATACAGACAACATTTTGTGAGTAGTAACAACTTATGGTAATGTAAATACAGTCAACTTTGTCAGGGTAGTAACAATTTATGGTATTGTAAATAAAGGCAACATTGTATGTGTATTAACAACTTGGTGGTAATGTAGTTACAGATAACATTGTCTGTGAAATAACAACTGATGGCAATGTAAATACAGACAACATTGTTTATGGTTATTAACAACTGATGTTAATGTAAATACAGACAACACTGTTTGTGTGTAGTAACATCTAATGGTGACGTAAATACAAACAACATTGTTTAGTAGTAGTAACCTCATGGTAATGTAAATACAGACAAAATGTGTGAGTAGTAGCAACTTATGGTAATGTAAATAGAGACAACATTGTGTGTGTAGTAAAAACTTGATGGTATTGTAAATAGAGACAATATTGTCTGTGTAGTAACAACTGATATTAATGTAAATACATACAATATTGTCTGTGTAGTAACAACTGATGTAATGAAAATACAGACAACATTGTCTGGGAATAACAACTGATGGTAATGTAAATATAGACAACAAATTTGTGTATTAACAACTGATTGTAATGTAAATACAAACAACATTGTTTGATTAGTAATAACGTCATGGTATTGTAAATACAGACAACATAGTTTGTGTTATTTTAACCTATCGATGTGACTATAATATTATACACTATCTTGCATAGCATTTTGTACATTCATATTTGTCATATATTTAATTAGCTTTAGACATATCTGACAGCACAATCTCTCTTTAAAAAACAAATTACTTATTTACTTTCGAGTACTGCCACATTTAAGTGTTTCTACGTCTATTTCATTTCTAATTATTTATTTGAGATGACAAAGTATCTCTTTACTTATTAATCTGGCAAACTTTTCTTAGTGGTGAAATCTTCCTAGGCAATAATCTTTGCATTTACTTCAAATAAACTAAATAAAATTTAATTGTACAATAAATAAAATTTAAATAAATAGAAATATTTGTGTCTGTTTAAATTATTTTTGATTATACTATGTTCAGATAACATTGAATTTGTAACAACGTGATGTTAATGTAATTACAGAGAATATTATATGTGTAGCAAAAATTTGATGTAAAAAATCTAAATAACTTATTGATGCAAGTTTGTGACTTACCGTGGCGTAAATCTCGGCGAACCAGGCGTGCCCGGATACTGCGAAACGCTCCACGGACACGCCGGCCTAGCCCTCCGCAAATTCCACCGAAACATCCTTGGCTCATTTTGGTTTAATAAATAATTTATCTGAATTTCTTGATCACAATCACAAATTGACATCTTTAATGGTGCTCCGAAAAGACACCACTAAGATTTATTATATTGCTATGCGACGGCTATAATTGCAATAAACAATTGAATTTATAGAGAAAAGCACTCTGAGTAGTTCTGGGGGTAGAATGACATCGATATAAGTAATGAATACCCACAATATGCCATTGTGGGGGTATTACGTCATAGCTTACAATTATTTAATATGGAGAAATTTGAATATTACACGTTAATACTTATGTATTTAGAACTAAATAAATTATATAAGGAATGTTTATGTAGTCAAAAAAGTTAAAAATGTCGGAATATTATTTATTAACGAATACCCCTTCCCCTTTCTTCCCAGAGTTGTAGATCTGTGACCAAGGGGGTTTAACAATTTTGCTCACTAACCTGAAGTTCGCCTCTAATAGTCGAGAATATTACCTAAGAAAAACTACCTAAGGACTAATATTAATTATTCTTAATGGTTCGGGGAAACTTCTACTGGGTGCATGTGGAAGGAATTTGGTATGACCATCAAATTATAGACAATGTACAGCTTAATCGACCCATCCCAACCAGCTCCGACGTTTCCTCCATGAACTTATGGTACATTTACAAAAATAAAAATAAAATAATAAAATGTACTTGTTAAAGTACTACCACAGCTTAGCTTTCGGAGAGCACGAAATAAACATACCTGTACAAAAATACACTTAGCACTAATAAAACTTTTCATAAAAAAATTTCAAAATTCAAAAGTGGTACTGCAAGTTAATGGACGAGTCATATCCCCTTGAGGAGCAGCTTAGCCGTTGATACCTTTATCTATCCTGGTCACGGGACCAACTACACTTATTTTCCTGGGTAGATCCGAGAATTTTCTTTAACAAATTCAGGAGGAAATACATGTTACAAGTAACAAAAAATAATGAAGTCTATCCTGAAAAGGACCAGGCCCACCATTTAAGTTTTTTGTTGTAGTCAGTCGAATCTCCAAATTGGTATCCAAACACACGCTTACACTCGCGTGAAAAAAAATTATTATATTTTGGCAAATGTAGTAAAAACCCAATAATAAAACATCAAATTAAGTCCTTTTTTCCAGCTTTACTTTGGTCTGCACTCTCTTAACTGGCAATAATAGTTTATAATATGTGTAGATTGCCTTGGATGGCGACGGACTGAAAAACAGCACGTCCTCTCACCTCCATCACTTAAAAACCCAATGTCCTCTCCGGAATCCTCCCACCCAGTCCCTCTTTCCGAGCGTCTTCCCCAAATTACCCATAAGTTGCCCAAAATGGTGGTAATATTCCAGCAAAAAAAATCCTAACTCCTAAACTAGCCTTTTTATACCAAGTACAACATTAGGGATAACGCTTAAAATTAACAATAACAAAATTATAATTACTAAAACAATTACAAAACAATTATAGCCTCCCTCCATGACAAAAAATACTCGCCAGAAAATAATAATAATAAATTTAAAAAAATATATATTCATCTTCCTTTATATTCTACAATCGCGTGGCAGACATGTTCGCCTGGCAACACGCTCGTGTGGCGGGATCGCGAACTACTTACCTAATCAAGATGGATCCCCGAGAAGAAATGTATAATAAATGAAAATAGGCCAAAATAAAAAATTTAACGATAGAAATTGGAATGCAAAAATATAAGGTAAGTTATAAAATAGTGCACAGATTAGTGTAATAATAAATCTAAGATTTTTTTTGTTTTTTTTCATAATTTTTTACTCCAAAAATGTAAGCTACCAGGGAACCACCTTAAATAGTTAATATCCCAGGGTAACAGCAACTAAAACTAACCTGCCGCCAAGGCGGCCATTACTAACACCCCACAAAGTGCATATAAAAAAAAGTTATATTCACAAAACCACAACTAATAATATTATTTTTTAATGATTTTAAGAATACTAATAGTAATAGTAATAATAAAACTAGGGGATTATTAAAAATCATCACAGTGCTCCGTAATCTCGTAGGGCAGCTTTAAACCAAGTTAAAATCTGTTCCTACGTGATTCTAAGAAAATTATAGAAATTTTTAATTATTCCTTGGACAATTTCCAAATACAAGGTTGGTACTACAATATATCGTTGAAATTTACAAACATAATACACAATACAGTTACAATAGTTTCTTCCATGTCTCGTCTTATTTTTACTGAATCATGTAAAGTAATCAATTATATTTACAGGCCAAACGGTAGTCAGTCCTTCCTGCTCATCGCTGTCCAACATCCAAACATCACATATCGTCGCTACATATCATACTTGGTCGGACCTAGGATTTTCCCAAACGTGAGAGTATCAAACACATTTTTATATATCAACTACTTAGGGATTATCAAATTTATTACCCACAGTCTCCTGTTGCTGGTCCATTCTTGATACCCTGGTATAAACGCATCCCCCATTTATTTGCCTACTTTACTGAACTTAAACACAAACATTATTGTTAGGCCTAGAATAAAATGACTCACCAAATACATTTAAGGCACGGTAAAACGTATTCATCGTGTCCTTTAGACCTTGGCCACAGACAAGGAAATCATTCGAGTTTAAAGTGAGTCGTTTCAAAAATGCTCACTTGATTGCGCTGTAGTCACTGGGGATCGCACCTAGCGATCCCAATGTTGAGGGAGTAAAGCCTCGAAAAGGAGTGCAAAATTTTTAACCTATGGGCTGTGGCTCTGTTGTTTCCTTCTCTGTGACCTTGGCCTATAGTTATAATCTTCTAAATAATTTCTTAATTCTTCTCCTTAACATAATCAAATCACAAATAGTTTGGCTTGCATAACCTAACAAAAAATAAATGTCACAGTTTAGTTACAAAATCCATTTTACATGAAAGAACTGCAAAACAATTGTCATAGAAATTATCTCGAATAATAAATCTCCTTCCCATAGCTTCCTTATTAAGCCCTGCAGTTAAACATATCACTTCACAATCTAAATAATAGCCTATTACAACAAAATGTACACATGTTGGACACAACAGCCCTTGTAGATAAGGTTGTTTTAGCTATGCTTAACAAGACCTCATGTGTTTCAAAATGCACTTTGCCTACCCACTAAAATCTACATCAAACTGGTGTTCACACACAACACAGGTAACTCTGCCCCCAGTACCTGAACTAATATAAACACACCTTCTAGGCTCTTGACCCTACACAAACAAATTAAGGTGTTAAAACCCATTATTAAAATTTAGAACAAAAGCGATTGATCAAAACCAAAAGTGTGACCAACTAAACCAGATACTAAAAGTAAACAAAATTAGATCCGCCACAGACAAAAAAAGTGCTTGGGTCAAGGTCAAGTACCTTCAAATTTAAAGTTAATATGTTTCAAGTGGAAGGCAACTACACGCTTTGTCCTCTTACTAACCTATAAATAAATGAAACCTCTTGTATACGTAACTGCAGGGGAAAGAAATTAGGTTTTACTTTTAATTAAATGTTAATTACAAAAGCAGTTTAGTACATAAAATGTGCAGTAAAACCAACATGATCCAAATATGGTCTCGTCCGCCAGATATATATTCGTACCTACAATATTTTTATGTGTTATTTTAAAATATGTTTTCGCGTAGCCTATCCCTTAATTTTACCTCGTGGAACCCAATTTGGGAAACGATGCTGTCAAATTTTTTTTTATCAAAACTAAAAACACACAAAGAACATAAGTAAAATCTCAAAATAAAATAATAGCAGACTTAAGTAACTGTTAACTAGCAAGCTAGCAGCATTTGGAGGGGGCTAACAACTGTGAACCGAGTCTTCTGGGGGGGGGGTCCGGGCCACCCCGGGCCACCAAAGTCCTCCCCCCTGGCTACGTCCCTGCCGGAGGATACATAAGCTATAACGCTTGTGCGGTAGAGATGATTAATGTAGAATTTAGATGTAGGTAAAGAACGTGTGTTCGTGTGTGAGGAGAGTGGAAAACGATTGATGAAAAACACTCTTTGTACACCCGGCCAGGATGCAAACCTTTTCATCTACATTTCCCGCAAACCACAATAGATGAACATGAGATTTAATCCACCAGTTTGGGTACAAGCGAAATAAAGATTAGGTTTTATACAAACCCTGAACGACGAGATTATACAACTTTAAACGTTATTTAATAAAGGCATCAAATCTTATAGTTTTGTTCACAAGGTTTCATCAGGTATATAGTAAGGTCCACACTCACAGTTTCTTTCTGCTTTTTTGTACAGGACCACGTTAGAAAACCACACCATCATAGAGGAACCCATCAGATGGTGGTTTAAAAATTACTGCTCTTGAAATCATAAGGAACATTTTATAATTCAACATGATAAGTTAAAATAGATGTAGTGCATGTAGTATAATGGTGTAGTGCGTTAAACACTACCAAAATATATGTTTATTTATTTTCCCATAGGGAGCTGTGTAATGACTAATGTTGAGCATGTAGGTCTGCGTACTTTTACTCAGCTAATGAGAAAGATACGAGACAAACCTGAGGTAAACGAGTTTAAAATATTTTGAACTGGAGATAGTGAGTAAAACACTTTATAAAGTGACTTCAGTCATAAAAATACATTTCAATCGACTTTGACTTGGTAAACACTTCTTTACAATCTACTTTTCTCCCCTCTTGTGGTCTTCAGAATTTAGGAAATATTTTTATTTCACTTGTTGGTAAAAGCATAACTTTCAACTAAACTAAAAGGTCTAATTATTTTAATGGATGCCGTATATTTAGAATTAAAATTTTGTGAAGTAGGTAAGCACAACGAGAACATGAATAAAATAAAAATCTTTTATAAACAATTGTCATACAAATTATGACGTCACTGTGTGATCTTTTTGTCTGGTTAAACGGTGCCAAAACGTTGAGCAATCATAATGAAGTATGTAGTTATAGTTCAATACAGCTTGACTACCTGTATCCAAAATGTTGGGAAACTGTGTACAATGTTAAAAGGGAAGTTTACTTTATATGTTAGTTTTTTTACATATTAGAAATTAGTCATATCCGCCTCGGTGGCCGCATGGTCTAAGACATCACTTTTGTAATATACTAAACTGCTGAAAACTGAGAGATAGGGCCTCAAATCAGATTTGGGTGTAGTGAAGGTGTTTTTTTCTAAATGGGTTTCCACTCTTCCTCCACGCAAAAGAAGGTACACTTCCTCTTAATCCAACCTTATTAATACCTAACACATTAGAATAATTTGTCCAAAAGTATAGGCTATAACCCAGTGGTTCCCAACCTGTGTGCCGTGAAATTTTGGACGTGTGCTACCAAAATTTACTAAGATTTTAATTTACTAAAGATGATAATTTTGTCTTATTAGAACATTCATATTGGATTTATAACGGATACGTGACTTAAAAACATAATTTGTTTCTTTAACTTTGAATTTATTCGCAACCAAAATAATGGATTAAAGCTAAATAAAAATAAAAATATTTTATCCGCCTTTGGGTTCCCATGTCTATTTCCAGTTTATTAGAAATATATCGATTGTTCGAATATTACGACCACACAAAGAGGTATCTACTTTTTAAGACGCTATATTGGTTATAGAAAGGTGAAATATAGATTAGAATTTATTTTTCGCTCTCTCTTGCAATTATTGTTAGTGAGTATTAACATATTTCGGGAGAAGAGAGGGGTCGAGGCTGTGCAGTTATTAGTTGACATCGTGAACACTTCTTCCTCGCCCTTCCAAACAACCTTTTGGGACAGGTTTATTTTCTTTTACAATGGGGAAGGGTCTTTTACAACGTTGCCGAAAAAGTTACTCCAGAAACTAAGTTTATTTATAAAAGGAATGATTTTTGACTCGAAAATATGAGCCCTTACATTTCAAACATTGCAAAAATTTATTGTTCAGATTTACATCAACTGCTAGATGCGACCAAGAGAAGTTGGTTCATAATATCTTAAATTGACCTACGCAACAGTGCACATAGTGGCAACCTTTTATTCAAAATAATAGTTGGTTTTAAAGAGGGTTTGACAGCTCCCAGTTTCTTTGTTCGGGAGATTTTCTGGAAACATCGCAAACCCCTTTCCCCAAAAACACCCTCCCCCAGACACACACCTACACCTACCTCCTCCCCCTTGTCATACCTTTTGTCAGTTTAATTATCTCTAGCTGCAACTCAACCCCATGTTTCTGTACTTGGGTTTATCCGCAGTTCCAGTTTGTACCAAAGATGTTGTAAGGGATGGGAAAGGTTTTAGTCGAGTGTGATACAGTATTACCAATCTTGATCTATACAGGGCGAAAAAATAATGTAGACCCGGCCTTGGTTGAAAGTTTAATTTTAATATGAAATTTATTTAAAGGACTTTACGTTAGAATGTTTTGGTCTGGGATTCACATGTTGGGAAAGACGTGATTTCTCCTTCTGCTGAATAATTTGAGAAGTAAGCGTAAAGTGAAGTACTTTAAATTCCCCGTTATATTAAGAGTGCCCCACTGTCGTTAATATTTATTTACTAAGTCAATTTAATTTGAATTTAAATTGAAACATATTTTGAAAACTAGCAACACATATCAATATAATTGAATTGTTTTTTGAGTGACAATGAAATATAATTTATCATTATTGTATTAAAAGTTAAATATAATCGAGAACAAATATTTTCTTATCAAATGTGACTTTCTATATTTTTTCTAGGAATAACTGTTTAGTTTGCCTTTCGCAGTATTTTACCTTCAGAGGTCCTTTTTCTTGTTTTATTATTTAATCTAATGGCAAGTGCCCAGCGTCGCCGAAATAAATTAAATGGTTTCGAGAAATCTCGCTTTTAAACTCAAGGTTGTCGTGTTGAGCTCGACTGCTGAGGACGGGGAGATCGAGGTTCAAATCTCGGTCGGGTGAACTGGGGGGGGGGGGGGGTCCTAAATGGTTTTCAACTCTCCTTCCACGTAAATGCGGGTTCACAAATAGAAGACAGCTTGTACAGTCGAAAGTTACTGCTAATCCTTCTCAACTGGAATAATATCCCTCTGTGTTAGGGTCCGGGGTTCAATCCTTGGTCCCGGCACAGATTTATCTTATTATCAACCCCTTCCTTGATTATTCACC
This sequence comes from Timema cristinae, assembly GCA_039000515.1. Classification (NCBI taxonomy): domain Eukaryota; kingdom Metazoa; phylum Arthropoda; class Insecta; order Phasmatodea; family Timematidae; genus Timema; species Timema cristinae. The sequence goes on from JBCFYV010003229.1 coordinate 31,969, forward strand.
TCTGACAAAACCTATATTAATCACAACTCGTGAATGTGGGGAATACCAGGTCTCCACCGTGGTTCGGATCCCACATTAAACTGTAGGTCCTTCATTTCATCTCAATATCACCCTACCATTACACATTAGCGTAAGAACGTCTAACCCGAACGGGTATTAAGACACGGTGCTAATAATAGAAATAATAATATTATTATTAATAATAATAATAATAATAATAATATTAATAATAACAAAATAATAATAATAATAATAATAATAACAGTATCCCTAAATGATGTATTCTCTCTCTCTAGTCAACTATCATAATCTTATATATAATTTGATAAGCTCGTTTCCAGTAATAGAACTTATGAGGAAATGGCTGAACAGATTTTGACAAACGAACACTCATTTTAAAGGTTTGAGGTTCAGGATGCCGATAAAAATAGTGACCTAAAACTAAAACCCAATATTCATAGCGAATTTACCACGTTTTCCTTTTGTGTGGGTAGTGACTCATCTGTACAATCTTTATTTGTGTACACTACCATGGAAACCATGATTTGTGTATTGTTTTAGATCGGTAAATAAAATATTTCTCTTTGGTTAAAAATAACAGCAGTTTAACAATTCTTACTTAAGTGGCTTTGTGCAACAAATAGATAGAGAGCTGGTAGAGGGATAGTTTGAAAGCTATCACCGTAGCGTGAAGGGGGACAATATTTATTTGGTTACCCAAATTAACCAGCAAAACATAGATATCTATGTAAAATCGATAGCATTTAATGACTCAACTTCTAACTATAAAGTCGAGGGAGAGCTTATTACAATAATATATCATTTCCCAATAAAATATTTCGAATAAATTTTAGGGCAATAATCTGCAGATACCACTACGACGATCCACTCGTATTTAAAACACGCTCAAAGTTCGTGCTGGTCATCCGAACAAAAATACTGAAACTGCTATTATTTATCAGCTCCCCAGCCAACAGGTCAAGGTCATGTTGGAGATCAGATCACAGGTCACTCACACAGTAGTGATCTCTAGCTAGTTAAGATGGACATCGAGCCCAAAACCATCTTTAAGCCCTTTTATCGCTGCAATGAGGACATCCTTCTCAGACGCCAGGATGCAGACTGACTGCAACTTGTTTAATAATGGCACTTTTCGTTTTCGATATTTTACAAAATCATGTGTGGAAATCAGGCAGGTTTGGGGGGATTAATTAATTATAACAGTGATTATGCCCCTTATATAAGGAGTTTTTTTAAGGTACAAGACATCTATTAAAGACATACATCAATGGGCTCGTGAACAAAATGTACTAATCTAGTCCAATTTACCGGAAACGGAGAGTTCGAGGTTTAAGCCCTGACCCAATGTAATGAACTAATTTTTCCTTGTGTTTACATACTTTGCCCCATATAAATTCTACCTTCCTCGTCCCTACTCTTCTTGATTGAAATGTAGGCCTATACTTACTGTATGGATAGGCAGAATGTGGAAATTTTAGCTGCGGTATTTCCTATAAAAAATATTTTGAATTCGATTCTGGAAACGAGGTGTGATTTTTGATCGAATTTAATTATTAAACGATGACTAAACCAAATAAGAAATCTTTAAATATTACAATTTCTAAAATATATTTTAGCAAACTTGTGTTTTAATTTTTTTTTAATTCATTTGAGAATTGTAGAGTTGACCTGGTGGTCTAGGGGGTAATGTGTCGGAAATCTGTCTGGAGTCTGGGGTTCTATCCTCGGTCCCGACACACATTTATCTGATTACCAAACCCCTCCTTCACCTCTGACAAGACGTGTATTAATCACAACTTATGAATGTGGGGAATGCCCTCCACCGTGGTTCGGATCCCACGTTAAACTGTAAGTCCTCCATTTCGCCTCACAATCACCCTAACATTACACGTTAGCGTAAGTGCGTACAACACGAACGGGTAGTAAGACGTGGTGCTAATAATAATAATAAAATAATAATAAATAATAATAATAATAATATATAATAATTAATAAATAATAATTAATATTAAACTATATGTTTTGGGCCGAAATTAAAACAATAGAAATGAGTAAAATAAAATTAAAAAAATATTTTTTTTAAAACTCTTTTTATTTTTTTAGCATTACCATTCCGTGTTAATTTCGAGTCCATTTTTGATTTGAAGGCATGTATCCAAAATAACGGCTTAACCGGGATCCACACTTATGTAGAGTCGTCTATATATATGTAGAACTATTATTCCCACCATGTGTGCTAGCTCCGCAGATTCAAGTATAGAAACTGTGGCGCCTTAAACTAGCGCCCAACATATCTGTATTAGGTTATTATAGTTTAAAGGCAATCAATCTGAAAATAACGGCAGAACAGGTTCCACGACCTTGAAGGGTATCTTTTTACACCTATAAATATATATCCCACCGTGTGTGCTCATTTCGCAGATTCAAATATAGAAACTGTGGTCTCTTAAACATGGCGGTAGTGTAGAGGAGTAATATCTAGCTTTAAATATATGTAATTCGATAATAACGATGATCCCCACCATGTGTGTTCATTCCGCAGATGGATTTCTTTTTACACACAATTAATATTAAAGCCCAAATAAAAATTATTATTTACATTAACATTATTATCAGGCGACCTGGTGGTCTAGGGGTAAGGTGTCAGACTTCTGTGCTGGCGGCCGGGGTTCAATCCTCGGTCCCGGCACAGATTTATCTGATTTCCAAACCCTTCCTACACCTCTGGCAAGACATCTTGTGAATGTGTGGAATGCCAGGTCGCCACCGTGGTTCGGATTCCACGTTAAACTGTAGGTCCTTCATTTCATCTCACAATCACCTTACCATTACACATTAGCGTAAGTGCGTATAACCCGAACGGGTAGTAAGATGCGGTGCTAATAATAATAAACCATTATTATTTACTTAATTCACAAATAATGATTAACTATTAATTGTGAAACAATTAAATTTATTCATATCTGTTACTGCTACTTTTGTCATAACCTATAACTGATTTATGTTTTATTTGTTTGAAGAGTGCTCTCTAACGTTCAATGTTAAACTAATGGTTATATCTGGTTTTAAAGTCGCATGTTGTCACCATGCTCATTCTCTTCTTTCTCCTAGAAAAAACTGTTATGTGGTTGTGGATTCTTCTCTCAGTCGTTCTTTGATAATATATTTGAATTCCATTTTAATGCGAAAATCATACAAACCTAATTTATCCTCCTATTCTCCCTATTTCAACCATGGCCTTCTTCGTCAAGTAGTAGAAATATTCTAAACTTATGTTTCATTAACATTAAAAACACAGTATCGTGAACCATAAAGAAACATTATTTTCTTGTAAAGAATTAATATTGCAGATACATAAAAATATCAGACTACAATATCACCATAATTAATATAATCAGTAATCCAAAAACATTTTTAAAACACTTAGTGACTTAATTATAAATTGAATTTTTTTTTGTTTTTTAAAATAAGCTTTGTTTAACACACACAAAGTTAATTTTATTTATATATAACAGTTTTTGACCCACAATCTGGTTTTTTAAGGTTTTGAATAATTCCCTTAGTTGCCTTTTACGATATTTTGAAAATATTTAAAGGTTTTAAACTTTTTGGTTTGAACTTTAAATTTTTTGTAAAAAAATGGTTTGATGTAATTAAACTTTTTGTAAGAACAACCTTTAATATATTTCTAAGAAAATTTTGTTAATTTCAATTAATTAAATAAATTTTTTAAACAAATTTATTAAAAAAAATAAAATATTAAAAATATAAATTAAAAAATATTTGTTTTTAATTTATAATTAATGAATTTTTAATTTGATTAAATATAAAGGTAAAAATATTTATTTTAACTTAATTTTAATAACCAATTTTTTAAAATAGTAAATGACATCTAAGCAATCAATTAAGAAGGGTCTTGTTTCTTTTTAAATTTTTAAAAAACAACTTCTATTAAATTATTTTAATTTTAAAATTTTAAAAAAAATAAAATTAAATTAATTTTTTTATTAATTCTTATTGGAAATTTCTGGAAAAAAATTTAATTCCCCGGGGGGAGTACAACATCTGGACCCTTTTTTTAGAGTTCCTTTTATCCCAATCAACAAATATCAAAAATTTTATTATAAAAAATTTATTAAATTTAAAAAACTATTTTAACTAATTTTTATTAAATGCTTAAATGGACAAATTTAATAATTTTCTATAATTTTATTTAAAAACAAATTTTGTTGTATTTGGAATTTTTATTGTAAAAATTAACATTTTTAAAATATTAAAAAAAACATTTTATAAAGGGTTTCGAATTTAACAAAATTTTTTCCGGGAGAATTAAATAAAAAACCAAAAAATTTTAAGATCTGGATCAAATACAAAAATTTTTTTTATCAATTAAAATTAATTAAATTGTTGTTATCAAAATTGGTTTAAAAAAAAAGACTAAGGTTTTTTAATAAAAATTTTTAAAAAAATTTATTAAATGTAAATTAAAAAAAAAATAAAAAAATTAATTCAAGTAAAAAAAGCAATTTATGTTTTAAAAAACCCTTTTAAAAATAAAAAAATTTATTATAAATCTCATTCCCTAACCCAGGGTTTTTCCATCCTTTCCCAATATTAACATTAACATTTTAAACATTAACAATTCAGTATTTATACCTCCCAATTCCCCTTTAAATTAAAAAATTTTTCCCACAATATGTATTTAAATGATATTTTGTCATATTCTCAAAAAAAAACTGATCCTTCCTTTGCCTCTGAAATGAAAATTCTTAATAAAATTAACAATAATTTTATGAAAGTCCAATTTATTTAATACCAATCTTTTTCAGCTGAAAAAATTATTCTCCTAAATTTGATTTAACATCTTTCTCTAACAAAACATATGTTCAAACTGTTAAAATAACTACCTTTTATTAACCTGCTAAGCCACAGGCAAAACCGGGAGTAACAATAGCTTTATGAAACTTTATCATTAAACTAAAAAAAATACAAATTTTTAAAACCTCACAAAAATCTTAATGTGTAATTTTTCCTTTTAAATTTCATCCATCATCCTATTTGATTTTCCCCAAACATTATCTCGAGTTTTTTTGTATACCTTACAAATTAACCCCCTTTAATCAAAATCATTTATCGGATGAAATAATAATACTTTATAAATTTACATAAAAGGGAATCTAAACTCAAAGGGTTCAAAGTTTCAGGGAAAAAATTATCTTTTCAAAACCTTTTAAAATGACATTTTTTTTCAAATTTGAAAAAAAAATCTTTTTAAATTAAATAAATTTTTTAATTTATCATAAATTAACTTACCAATTAATCAAAAGGATTTTCTTTTAAAATTTTTGACCTAATTTT